>CAMRHE010000463.1:0-177500 GCA_947044405.1 Leptodactylus fallax
GGTCATGTGTGGAGAGGACAGGTTGTGGAGATTACATGGGAGGAGGTATCAGGAGATTAGGTCATGTATGGAGAGGACAGGTTGTGGAGATTACATGTGAGTGAGTATCAGGAGATTAGGCCATGTATGGAGAGTACAGGTTGTGGACTGGAGATTACATGTGAGGAGGTATCAGGAGATTAGGTCATGTATGGAGAGGTCAGGTTGTGGAGATTACATGTGAGGAGGTATCAGGAGATTAGGTCATGTATGGAGAGGACAGGTTGTGGAGATTACATGTGAGGGGGTATCAGGAGATTAGGTCATGTATGGAGAGGTCAGGTTGTGGAGATTACATGTGAGGAGGTATCAGGAGATTAGGTCATGTATGGAGAGGACAGGTTGTGGAGATTACATGTGAGGGGGTATCAGGAGATTAGGTCATGTATGGAGAGGACAGGTTGTGGAGATTACATGTGAGGAGGTATCAGGAGATTAGGTCATGTATGGAGAGGACAGGTTGTGGAGATTAGGTCATGTATGGAGAGGACAGGTTGTGGAGATTACATGTGAGGAGGTATCAGGAGATTAGGTCATGTATGGAGAGGACAGGTTGTGGAGATTACATGTGAGGAGGTATCAGGAGATTAGGTCATGTATGGAGAGGACAGGTTGTGGAGATTACATGTGAGGGGATATCAGGAGATTAGGCCATGTATGGAGAGGACAGGTTGTGGAGATAAGGTCATGTATGGAGAGGACAGGTTGTGGAGATTACATGTGAGGCGGTATCAGGAGATTAGGTCATGTATGGAGAGGACAGGTTGTGGACTGGAGATTACATGTGAGGAGGTATCAGGAGATTAGTTCATGTATGGAGAGGACAGGTTGTGGAGATTAGGTCATGTATGGAGAGGACAGGTTGTGGAGATTACATGTGAGGGGGTATCAGGAGATTAGGTCATGTATGGAGAGGACAGGTTGTGGAGATTACATGTGAGGAGGTATCAGGAGATTAGGTCATGTATGGAGAGGACAGGTTGTGGAGATTACATGTGAGGAGGTATCAGGAGATTAGGTCATGTATGGAGAGGACAGGTTGTGGAGATTACATGTGAGGAGTTATCCGGAGATTAGGTCATGTATGGAGAGGACAGGTTGTGGAGATTACATGTGAGGAGGTATCAGGAGATTAGGTCATGTATGGAGAGGACAGGTTGTGGAGATTACATGTGAGGAGGTATCAGGAGATTAGGTCATGTATGGAGAGGACAGGTTGTGGAGATTACATGTGAGGAGGTATCAGGAGATTAGGTCATGTATGGAGAGGACAGGTTGTGGAGATTACATGTGAGGGGGTATCAGGAGATTAGGTCATGTATGGAGAGGACAGGTTGTGGAGATTACATGTGAGGAGGTATCAGGAGATTAGGTCATGTATGGAGAGGACAGGTTGTGGACTGGAGATTACATGTGAGGAGGTATCAGGAGATTAGGTCATGTATGGAGAGGACAGGTTGTGGACTGGAGATTACATGTGAGGAGGTATCAGGAGATTAGGTCATGAATGGAGAGGACAGGTTGTGGAGATTACATGTGAGGAGGTATCAGGAGATTAGGTCATGTATGGAGAGGACAGGTTGTGGAGATTACATGTGAGGAGGTATCAGGAGATTAGGTCATGCATGGAGAGGACAGATTGTGGACTGAAGATTACATGTGAGGAGGTATCAGGAGATTAGGCCATGTATGGAGAGGACAGGTTGTGGATTGAAGATTACATGTGAGGGGGTATCAAGAGTTTAGGCCATGTATGGAGAGGGCAGGTTGTGGAGATTACATGTGAGGAAGTATCAGGAGATTAGGTCATGTATGGAGAGGACAGGTTGTGGAGATAACATGTGAGGAGGTATCAGGAGATTAGGTCATGTATGGAGAGGACAGGTTGTGGAGATTACATGTGAGGAGGTATCAGGAGATTAGGTCATGTATGGAGAGGACAGGTTGTGGAGATTACATGTGAGGAGGTATCAGGAGATTAGGTCATGTATGGAGAGGACAGGTTGTGGAGATTACATGTGAGGAGGTATCAGGAGATTAGGTCATGTATGGAGAGGACAGGTTGTGGAGATTACACGTGAGGAGGTATCAGGAGATTAGGTCATGTATGGAGAGGACAGGTTGTGGAGATTACATGTGAGGAGGTATCAGGAGATTAGGTCATGTATGGAGAGGACAGGTTGTGGCCTGGAGATTACATGTGAGGAGGTATCAGGAGATTAGGTCATGAATGGAGAGGACAGGTTGTGGAGATTACATGTGAGGAGGTATCAGGAGAATAGGTCATGTATGGAGAGGACAGGTTGTGGAGATTACATGTGAGGAGGTATCAGGAGATTAGGTCATGTATGGAGAGGACAGGTTGTGGAGATTACATGTGAGGAGGTATCAGGAGATTAGGTCATGCATGGAGAGGACAGATTGTGGACTGAAGATTACATGTGAGGAGGTATCAGGAGATTAGGTCATGTATGGAGAGGACAGGTTGTGGATTGAAGATTACATGTGAGGGGGTATCAAGAGTTTAGGCCATGTATGGAGAGGGCAGGTTGTGGAGATTACATGTGAGGAAGTATCAGGAGATTAGGTCATGTATGGAGAGGACAGGTTGTGGAGATAACATGTGAGGAGGTATCAGGAGATTAGGTCATGTATGGAGAGGACAGGTTGTGGAGATTACATGTGAGGAGGTATCAGGAGATTAGGTCATGTATGGAGAGGACAGGTTGTGGAGATTACATGTGAGGAGGTATCAGGAGATTAGGTCATGTATGGAGAGGACAGGTTGTGGAGATTACATGTGAGGAGGTATCAGGAGATTAGGTCATGTATGGAGAGGACAGGTTGTGGAGATTACACGTGAGGAGGTATCAGGAGATTAGGTCATGTATGGAGAGGACAGGTTGTGGAGATTACACGTTAGGAGGTATCAGGAGATTAGGTCATGTATAGAGAGGACAGGTTGTGGAGATTACATGTGAGGAGGTATCAGGAGATTAGGTCATGTATGGAGAGGACAGGTTGTGGAGATTACATGTGAGGAGGTATCAGGAGATTAGGTCATGTATGGAGAGGACAGGTTGTGGATTGAAGATTACATGTGAGGGGTTATCAGGAGTTTAGGCCATGTATGGAGAGGGCAGGTTGTGGAGATTACATGTGAGGAGGTATCAGGAGATTAGGTCATGTATGGAGAGGACAGGTTGTGAAGATTACATGTGAGGAGGTATCAGGAGATTAGGTCATGTATGGAGAGGACAGGTTGTGGAGATTACATGTGAGGAGGTATCAGGAGATTAGGTCATGTATGGAGAGGACAGGTTGTGGACTGGAGATTACATGTGAGGAGGTATCAGGAGATTAGGACATGTATGGAGAGGACAGGTTATGGAGATTACATGTGAGGAGGTATCAGATTAGGTCATGTATGGAGAGGACAGGTTGTAGAGATTACATGTGAGGAGGTATCAGGAGATTAGGTCATGTATGGAGAGGACAGGTTGTGGAGATTACATGTGAGGAGGTGTCAGGAGATTAGGTCATGTATGGAGAGGACAGGTTGTGGAGATTACATGTGAGGGGGTATCAGGAGATTAGGTCATGTATGGAGAGGACAGGTTGTGGAGATTACATGTGAGGAGGTATCAGGAGATTGGGTCATGTATGGAGAGGACAGGTTGTGGACTGGAGATTACATGTGAGGAGGTATCAGGAGATTAGGTCATGTATGGAGAGGACAGGTTGTGGAGATTACATCTGAGGAGGTATCAGGAGAGTAGGTCATGTATGGAGAGGACAGGTTGTGGAGATTACATGTGAGGAGGTATCAGGAGATTAGGTCATGTATGGAGAGGACAGGTTGTGGAGATTACATGTGAGGGGTTATCAGGAGATTAGGTCATGTATGGAGAGGACAGGTTGTGGAGATTACATGTGAGGGGGTATCAGGAGATTAGGTCATGTGTGGAGAGGACAGGTTGTGGAGATTACATGGGAGGAGGTATCAGGAGATTAGGTCATGTATGGAGAGGACAGGTTGTGGAGATTACATGTGAGTGAGTATCAGGAGATTAGGCCATGTATGGAGAGTACAGGTTGTGGACTGGAGATTACATGTGAGGAGGTATCAGGAGATTAGGTCATGTATGGAGAGGTCAGGTTGTGGAGATTACATGTGAGGAGGTATCAGGAGATTAGGTCATGTATGGAGAGGACAGGTTGTGGAGATTACATGTGAGGGGGTATCAGGAGATTAGGTCATGTATGGAGAGGTCAGGTTGTGGAGATTACATGTGAGGAGGTATCAGGAGATTAGGTCATGTATGGAGAGGACAGGTTGTGGAGATTACATGTGAGGGGGTATCAGGAGATTAGGTCATGTATGGAGAGGACAGGTTGTGGAGATTACATGTGAGGAGGTATCAGGAGATTAGGTCATGTATGGAGAGGACAGGTTGTGGAGATTAGGTCATGTATGGAGAGGACAGGTTGTGGAGATTACATGTGAGGAGGTATCAGGAGATTAGGTCATGTATGGAGAGGACAGGTTGTGGAGATTACATGTGAGGAGGTATCAGGAGATTAGGTCATGTATGGAGAGGACAGGTTGTGGAGATTACATGTGAGGGGATATCAGGAGATTAGGCCATGTATGGAGAGGACAGGTTGTGGAGATAAGGTCATGTATGGAGAGGACAGGTTGTGGAGATTACATGTGAGGCGGTATCAGGAGATTAGGTCATGTATGGAGAGGACAGGTTGTGGACTGGAGATTACATGTGAGGAGGTATCAGGAGATTAGTTCATGTATGGAGAGGACAGGTTGTGGAGATTAGGTCATGTATGGAGAGGACAGGTTGTGGAGATTACATGTGAGGGGGTATCAGGAGATTAGGTCATGTATGGAGAGGACAGGTTGTGGAGATTACATGTGAGGAGGTATCAGGAGATTAGGTCATGTATGGAGAGGACAGGTTGTGGACTGGAGATTACATGTGAGGAGGTATCAGGAGATTAGGTCATGTATGGAGAGGACAGGTTGTGGAGATTACATGTGAGGAGTTATCCGGAGATTAGGTCATGTATGGAGAGGACAGGTTGTGGAGATTACATGTGAGGAGGTATCAGGAGATTAGGTCATGTATGGAGAGGACAGGTTGTGGAGATTACATGTGAGGAGGTATCAGGAGATTAGGTCATGTATGGAGAGGACAGGTTGTGGAGATTACATGTGAGGAGGTATCAGGAGATTAGGTCATGTATGGAGAGGACAGATTGTGGACTGAAGATTACATGTGAGGAGGTATCAGGAGATTAGGCCATGTATGGAGAGGACAGGTTGTGGATTGAAGATTACATGTGAGGGGGTATCAAGAGTTTAGGCCATGTATGGAGAGGGCAGGTTGTGGAGATTACATGTGAGGAAGTATCAGGAGATTAGGTCATGTATGGAGAGGACAGGTTGTGGAGATAACATGTGAGGAGGTATCAGGAGATTAGGTCATGTATGGAGAGGACAGGTTGTGGAGATTACATGTGAGGAGGTATCAGGAGATTAGGTCATGTATGGAGAGGACAGGTTGTGGAGATTACATGTGAGGAGGTATCAGGAGATTAGGTCATGTATGGAGAGGACAGGTTGTGGAGATTACATGTGAGGGGGTATCAGGAGATTAGGTCATGTATGGAGAGGACAGGTTGTGGAGATTACATGTGAGGAGGTATCAGGAGATTAGGTCATGTATGGAGAGGACAGGTTGTGGACTGGAGATTACATGTGAGGAGGTATCAGGAGATTAGGTCATGTATGGAGAGGACAGGTTGTGGACTGGAGATTACATGTGAGGAGGTATCAGGAGATTAGGTCATGAATGGAGAGGACAGGTTGTGGAGATTACATGTGAGGAGGTATCAGGAGAATAGGTCATGTATGGAGAGGACAGGTTGTGGAGATTACATGTGAGGAGGTATCAGGAGATTAGGTCATGTATGGAGAGGACAGGTTGTGGAGATTACACGTGAGGAGGTATCAGGAGATTAGGTCATGTATGGAGAGGACAGGTTGTGGAGATTACACGTTAGGAGGTATCAGGAGATTAGGTCATGTATAGAGAGGACAGGTTGTGGAGATTACATGTGAGGAGGTATCAGGAGATTAGGTCATGTATGGAGAGGACAGGTTGTGGAGATTACATGTGAGGAGGTATCAGGAGATTAGGCCATGTATGGAGAGGACAGGTTGTGGATTGAAGATTACATGTGAGGGGTTATCAGGAGTTTAGGCCATGTATGGAGAGGGCAGGTTGAGGAGATTACATGTGAGGAGGTATCAGGAGATTAGGTCATGTATGGAGAGGACAGGTTGTGGAGATTACATGTGAGGAGGTATCAGGAGATTAGGTCATGTATGGAGAGGACAGGTTGTGGAGATTACATGTGAGGAGGTATCAGGAGATTAGGTCATGTATGGAGAGGACAGGTTGTGGAGATTACATGTGAGGAGGTATCAGGAGAATAGGTCATGTATGGAGAGGACAGGTTGTGGAGATTACACGTTAGGAGGTATCAGGAGATTAGGTCATGTATGGAGAGGACAGGTTGTGGAGATTACATGTGAGGAGGTATCAGGAGATTAGGTCATGTATGGAGAGGACAGGTTGTGGAGATTAGGTCATGTATGGAGAGGACAGGTTGTGGAGATTACATGTGAGGAGGTATCAGGAGATTAGGTCATGTATGGAGAGGACAGGTTGTGGAGATTACATGTGAGGAGGTATCAGGAGATTAGGTCATGTATGGAGAGGACAGGTTGTGGAGATTACATGTGAGGGGATATCAGGAGATTAGGCCATGTATGGAGAGGACAGGTTGTGGAGATAAGGTCATGTATGGAGAGGACAGGTTGTGGAGATTACATGTGAGGCGGTATCAGGAGATTAGGTCATGTATGGAGAGGACAGGTTGTGGACTGGAGATTACATGTGAGGAGGTATCAGGAGATTAGTTCATGTATGGAGAGGACAGGTTGTGGAGATTAGGTCATGTATGGAGAGGACAGGTTGTGGAGATTACATGTGAGGGGGTATCAGGAGATTAGGTCATGTATGGAGAGGACAGGTTGTGGAGATTACATGTGAGGAGGTATCAGGAGATTAGGTCATGTATGGAGAGGACAGGTTGTGGACTGGAGATTACATGTGAGGAGGTATCAGGAGATTAGGTCATGTATGGAGAGGACAGGTTGTGGAGATTACATGTGAGGAGTTATCAGGAGATTAGGTCATGTATGGAGAGGACAGGTTGTGGAGATTACATGTGAGGAGGTATCAGGAGATTAGGTCATGTATGGAGAGGACAGGTTGTGGAGATTACATGTGAGGAGGTATCAGGAGATTAGGTCATGTATGGAGAGGACAGGTTGTGGAGATTACATGTGAGGAGGTATCAGGAGATTAGGTCATGTATGGAGAGGACAGGTTGTGGAGATTACATGTGAGGAGGTATCAGGAGATTAGGTCATGTATGGAGAGGACAGGTTGTGGAGATTACATGTGAGGAGGTATCAGGAGATTAGGTCATGTATGGAGAGGACAGGTTGTGGAGATTACATGTGAGGAGGTATCAGGAGATTAGGTCATGTATGGAGAGGACAGGTTGTGGAGATTACATGTGAGGAGGTATCAGGAGATTAGGTCATGTATGGAGAGGACAGGTTGTGGAGATTAGGTCATGTATGGAGAGGACAGGTTGTGGAGATTACATGTGAGGAGGTATCAGGAGATTAGGTCATGTATGGAGAGGACAGGTTGTGGAGATTACATGTGAGGAGGTATCAGGAGATTAGGTCATGTATGGAGAGGACAGGTTGTGGAGATTACATGTGAGGAGGTATCAGGAGATTAGGCCATGTATGGAGAGGACAGGTTGTGGAGATTACATGTGAGGAGGTATCAGGAGATTAGGTCATGTATGGAGAGGACAGGTTGTGGAGATTACACGTGAGGAGGTATCAGGAGATTAGGTCATGTATGGAGAGGACAGGTTGTGGAGATTACACGTTAGGAGGTATCAGGAGATTAGGTCATGTATAGAGAGGACCGGTTGTGGAGATTACATGTGAGGAGGTATCAGGAGATTAGGTCATGTATGGAGAGGACAGGTTGTGGAGATTACATGTGAGGAGGTATCAGGAGATTAGGCCATGTATGGAGAGGACAGGTTGTGGATTGAAGATTACATGTGAGGGGTTATCAGGAGTTTAGGCCATGTATGGAGAGGGCAGGTTGTGGAGATTACATGTGAGGAGGTATCAGGAGATTAGGTCATGTATGGAGAGGACAGGTTGTGGAGATTACATGTGAGGAGGTATCAGGAGATTAGGTCATGTATGGAGAGGACAGGTTGTGGAGATTACATGTGAGGAGGTATCAGGAGATTAGGTCATGTATGGAGAGGACAGGTTGTGGAGATTGCATGTGAGGAGGTATCAGGAGAATAGGTCATGTATGGAGAGGACAGGTTGTGGAGATTACACGTTAGGAGGTATCAGGAGATTAGGTCATGTATGGAGAGGACAGGTTGTGGAGATTACATGTGAGGAGGTATCAGGAGATTAGGTCATGTATAGAGAGGACAGGTTGTGGAGTTAACATGTGAGGAGGTATCAGGAGATTAGGTCATGTATGGAGAGGACAGGTTGTGGACTGGAGATTACATGTGAGGAGGTATCAGGAGATTAGGACATGTATGGAGAGGACAGGTTATGGAGATTACATGTGAGGAGGTATCAGATTAGGTCATGTATGGAGAGGACAGGTTGTAGAGATTACATGTGAGGAGGTATCAGGAGATTAGGTCATGTATGGAGAGGACAGGTTGTGGAGATTACATGTGAGGAGGTATCAGGAGATTAGGTCATGTATGGAGAGGACAGGTTGTGGAGATTACATGTGAGGGGGTATCAGGAGATTAGGTCATGTATGGAGAGGACAGGTTGTGGAGATTACATGTGAGGAGGTATCAGGAGATTGGGTCATGTATGGAGAGGACAGGTTGTGGACTGGAGATTACATGTGAGGAGGTATCAGGAGATTAGGTCATGTATGGAGAGGACAGGTTGTGGAGATTACATGTGAGGAGGTATCAGGAGAGTAGGTCATGTATGGAGAGGACAGGTTGTGGAGATTACATGTGAGGGGGTATCAGGAGATTAGGTCATGTGTGGAGAGGACAGGTTGTGGAGATTACATGTGAGGGGGTATCAGGAGATTAGGTCATGTATGGAGAGGACAGGTTGTGGAGATTACATGGGAGGAGGTATCAGGAGATTAGGTCATGTATGGAGAGGACAGGTTGTGGAGATTACATGTGAGTGAGTATCAGGAGATTAGGCCATGTATGGAGAGTACAGGTTGTGGACTGGAGATTACATGTGAGGAGGTATCAGGAGATTAGGTCATGTATGGAGAGGTCAGGTTGTGGAGATTACATGTGAGGAGGTATCAGGAGATTAGGTCATGTATGGAGAGGACAGGTTGTGGAGATTACATGTGAGGGGGTATCAGGAGATTAGGTCATGTATGGAGAGGTCAGGTTGTGGAGATTACATGTGAGGAGGTATCAGGAGATTAGGTCATGTATGGAGAGGACAGGTTGTGGAGATTACATGTGAGGGGGTATCAGGAGATTAGGTCATGTATGGAGAGGACAGGTTGTGGACTGGAGATTACATGTGAGGAGGTATCAGGAGATTAGGCCATGTATGGAGAGGACAGGTTGTGGAGATTACATGTGAGGGGGTATCAGGAGATTAGGTCATGTATGGAGAGGACAGGTTGTGGAGATTACATGTGAGGAGGTATCAGGAGATTAGGTCATGTATGGAGAGGACAGGTTGTGGAGATTACATGTGAGGAGGTATCAGGAGATTAGGTCATGTATGGAGAGGACAGGTTGTGGAGATTACATGGGAGGAGGTATCAGGAGATTAGGTCATGTATGGAGAGGACAGGTTGTGGAGATTACATGTGAGTGAGTATCAGGAGATTAGGCCATGTATGGAGAGTACAGGTTGTGGACTGGAGATTACATGTGAGGAGGTATCAGGAGATTAGGTCATGTATGGAGAGGTCAGGTTGTGGAGATTACATGTGAGGAGGTATCAGGAGATTAGGTCATGTATGGAGAGGACAGGTTGTGGAGATTACATGTGAGGGGGTATCAGGAGATTAGGTCATGTATGGAGAGGTCAGGTTGTGGAGATTACATGTGAGGAGGTATCAGGAGATTAGGTCATGTATGGAGAGGACAGGTTGTGGAGATTACATGTGAGGGGGTATCAGGAGATTAGGTCATGTATGGAGAGGACAGGTTGTGGACTGGAGATTACATGTGAGGAGGTATCAGGAGATTAGGCCATGTATGGAGAGGACAGGTTGTGGAGATTACATGTGAGGGGGTATCAGGAGATTAGGTCATGTATGGAGAGGACAGGTTGTGGAGATTACATGTGAGGAGGTATCAGGAGATTAGGTCATGTATGGAGAGGACAGGTTGTGGAGATTACATGTGAGGAGGTATCAGGAGATTAGGTCATGTATGGAGAGGACAGGTTGTGGAGATTAGGTCATGTATGGAGAGGACAGGTTGTGGAGATTACATGTGAGGAGGTATCAGGAGATTAGGTCATGTATGGAGAGGACAGGTTGTGGAGATTACATGTGAGGAGGTATCAGGAGATTAGGTCATGTATGGAGAGGACAGGTTGTGGAGATTACATGTGAGGGGATATCAGGAGATTAGGCCATGTATGGAGAGGACAGGTTGTGGAGATTAGGTCATGTATGGAGAGGACAGGTTGTGGAGATTACATGTGAGGCGGTATCAGGAGATTAGGTCATGTATGGAGAGGACAGGTTGTGGACTGGAGATTACATGTGAGGAGGTATCAGGAGATTAGTTCATGTATGGAGAGGACAGGTTGTGGAGATTAGGTCATGTATGGAGAGGACAGGTTGTGGAGATTACATGTGAGGGGGTATCAGGAGATTAGGTCATGTATGGAGAGGACAGGTTGTGGAGATTACATGTGAGGAGGAATCAGGAGATTAGGTCATGTATGGAGAGGACAGGTTGTGGACTGGAGATTACATGTGAGGAGGTATCAGGAGATTAGGTCATGTATGGAGAGGACAGGTTGTGGAGATTACATGTGAGGAGTTATCAGGAGATTAGGTCATGTATGGAGAGGACAGGTTGTGGAGATTACATGTGAGGAGGTATCAGGAGATTAGGTCATGTATGGAGAGGACAGGTTGTGGAGATTACATGTGAGGAGGTATCAGGAGATTAGGTCATGTATGGAGAGGACAGGTTGTGGAGATTACATGTGAGGAGGTATCAGGAGATTAGGTCATGTATGGAGAGGACAGGTTGTGGAGATTACATGTGAGGGGGTATCAGGAGATTAGGTCATGTATGGAGAGGTCAGGTTGTGGAGATTACATGTGAGGAGGTATCAGGAGATTAGGTCATGTATGGAGAGGACAGGTTGTGGAGATTACATGTGAGGGGGTATCAGGAGATTAGGTCATGTATGGAGAGGACAGGTTGTGGACTGGAGATTACATGTGAGGAGGTATCAGGAGATTAGGCCATGTATGGAGAGGACAGGTTGTGGAGATTACATGTGAGGGGGTATCAGGAGATTAGGTCATGTATGGAGAGGACAGGTTGTGGAGATTACATGTGAGGAGGTATCAGGAGATTAGGTCATGTATGGAGAGGACAGGTTGTGGAGATTACATGTGAGGAGGTATCAGGAGATTAGGTCATGTATGGAGAGGACAGGTTGTGGAGATTAGGTCATGTATGGAGAGGACAGGTTGTGGAGATTACATGTGAGGAGGTATCAGGAGATTAGGTCATGTATGGAGAGGACAGGTTGTGGAGATTACATGTGAGGAGGTATCAGGAGATTAGGTCATGTATGGAGAGGACAGGTTGTGGAGATTACATGTGAGGGGATATCAGGAGATTAGGCCATGTATGGAGAGGACAGGTTGTGGAGATTAGGTCATGTATGGAGAGGACAGGTTGTGGAGATTACATGTGAGGCGGTATCAGGAGATTAGGTCATGTATGGAGAGGACAGGTTGTGGACTGGAGATTACATGTGAGGAGGTATCAGGAGATTAGTTCATGTATGGAGAGGACAGGTTGTGGAGATTAGGTCATGTATGGAGAGGCCAGGTTGTGGAGATTACATGTGAGGGGGTATCAGGAGATTAGGTCATGTATGGAGAGGACAGGTTGTGGAGATTACATGTGAGGAGGTATCAGGAGATTAGGTCATGTATGGAGAGGACAGGTTGTGGACTGGAGATTACATGTGAGGAGGTATCAGGAGATTAGGTCATGTATGGAGAGGACAGGTTGTGGAGATTACATGTGAGGAGTTATCAGGAGATTAGGTCATGTATGGAGAGGACAGGTTGTGGAGATTACATGTGAGGAGGTATCAGGAGATTAGGTCATGTATGGAGAGGACAGGTTGTGGAGATTAGGTCATGTATGGAGAGGACAGGTTGTGGAGATTACATGTGAGGAGGTATCAGGAGATTAGGTCATGTATGGAGAGGACAGGTTGTGGAGATTACATGTGAGAAGGTATCAGGAGATTAGGTCATGTATGGAGAGGACAGGTTGTGGAGATTACATGTGAGGGGATATCAGGAGATTAGGCCATGTATGGAGAGGACAGGTTGTGGAGATTAGGTCATGTATGGAGAGGACAGGTTGTGGAGATTACATGTGAGGCGGTATCAGGAGATTAGGTCATGTATGGAGAGGACAGGTTGTGGACTGGAGATTACATGTGAGGAGGTATCAGGAGATTAGTTCATGTATGGAGAGGACAGGTTGTGGAGATTAGGTCATGTATGGAGAGGACAGGTTGTGGAGATTACATGTGAGGGGGTATCAGGAGATTAGGTCATGTATGGAGAGGACAGGTTGTGGAGATTACATGTGAGGAGGTATCAGGAGATTAGGTCATGTATGGAGAGGACAGGTTGTGGACTGGAGATTACATGTGAGGAGGTATCAGGAGATTAGGTCATGTATGGAGAGGACAGGTTGTGGAGATTACATGTGAGGAGTTATCAGGAGATTAGGTCATGTATGGAGAGGACAGGTTGTGGAGATTACATGTGAGGAGGTATCAGGAGATTAGGTCATGTATGGAGAGGACAGGTTGTGGAGATTACATGTGAGGGGGTATCAGGAGATTAGGTCATGTATGGAGAGGACAGGTTGTGGACTGGAGATTACATGTGAGGAGTTATCAGGAGATGAGGTCATGTATGGAGAGGACAGGTTGTGGAGATTACATGTGAGGAGGTATCAGGAGATTAGGTCATGTATGGAGAGGACAGGTTGTGTATGGCCTTGTTTATCAGTGTTAAATTGTCTATTTCCTGGGTAGCCACTGAATTATTTGGTTAGAAGGAAGATGAGATATAAGGGGAGGTGGATTACCCAGGCAGTAGAGGCACTTTATATAAATAATAACTTGATGGAGGTTTCTAGGAATCTGATTAGACCTGGTAGAGGACAGTACGCAGCCAATGAAGGACAGACTGATAACCCTTGTGATGAGATGACTCCGTTCTTGCTCCTCAGACTCGGCCTCTCCGGTCAGCTGCGACTATATTCTTGTGTGGAGCATCATTTTGCCTAATCTCAGCTTCCCGTTCTTCTATGTATGTGAGGATGGCACTGAGCTTTGTCAGTCTAAGGTTTCCTTTGGATGGCCATCATGTGTCTGTATTATGTTCGCAAGTGTCTTCCTGACTGTGGGGTTAATGGCCCTGACTTACAGCATCACAGAATCCTGGCTGGCTGGGACAGGATTTAGAATTCTAACATGGACTGTATAATGTGGATGCATTAGGGCGGTCTGAAAGTGGCCAAAAGATAATTTCGCCCTATCCTGATGATAAACAAGGAAAGTGTCCATGGCTGTAGCTGTCAATATGGTGACATTATTGTATTACTGATGTGTGACTGTATTGTCAGACACCTCATGGTGCCCTACATGGTGTCTTCCTTGTCGGTCATGCCTGTCGGCTCCACTTTGGTTCACCATGTGTATATTTTCTGGACTGTTAAAATGGAAATACTGAATTGTAGCTCCTCATATCTAGAAAATTCAATATCAAAAGCATTACGATTTATGATGAGACTGGACGGTGAGTCTCACGAGAAACCAGGGCCGATGTGATTATGTCCTCGCACGGCAGCAGAATATGCTGACACTGTATAAGATACCGCAAAGAAAACGCAGCGACTACAACATCCTATAAACTTCTTTCATATTGAAGCAGAAAACGTTTGATCTCCGTCATTCCCTATGAAGTCACTTGACACTCAGCTCACAGTCTAGTAATATATTTGCTTCAAATGTCACTTTAGCTACAGTCACAATGTTTTATAATAAAGAAAAAAGCAGTAAAAAATACAGAGCAGGCATCTGAACGGAGCTGAGATGTGTTATCATGGAGGAGACCTCAGGACACTCTACTGCAGATCTCCTTACATCAATACCACAACATTGAGGACTATATGTCACAAGGTGTTAGGAGTCTACGTAGAAAACAAGCCATACAGATAGCAATGAAGTCCAGCAGACACGGAAAACGTCCCTGTCACTCCCGGCATCACCTCAGCGCAGCCTTCTATGCAAGGCACAAAGAGGACAAGTCACCACGCTGTAGCCAAGGTGATGACATGATGGAGCTTGTAAAGCGCACAACAGGTCATGCGGTTATCCCTGGACAGATTTTCGTCACTTTCATATTTCAATGCCATCAGTGTCAAAGTATCACAGCATACACAACCTGACACTCCATTACCCCCCCTGCCAACTACACCAAGTTACTGGCAATCTGAGGAGTTCTCCACCAAGTTACTGGCAATCGGAGGAGTTCTCTACCAAGTTACTGGCAATCTGAGGAGTTCTCCACCAAGTTACTGGCAATCTGAGGAGTTCTCCACCAAGTTACTGGCAATCGGAGGAGTTCTCTACCAAGTTACTGGCAATCTGAGGAGTTCTCCACCAAGTTACTGGAAATCTGAGGAGTTCTCCACCAAGTTACTGGCAATCTGAGGAGTTCTCTACCAAGTTACTGGCAATCTGAGGAGTTCTCTACCAAGTTACTGGCAATCTGAGGAGTTCTCTACCAAGTTACTGGCAATCTGAGGAGTTCTCTACCAAGTTACTGGCAATCTGAGGAGTTCTCCACCAAGTTACTGGCAATCTGAGGAGTTCTCCACCAAGTTACTGGCACTCTGAGGAGTTCTCCATCACGCTGCTAACAATCTGAGGAGTTCTCCATCACGCTGCTAACAATCTGAGGAGTTCTCCATCACGCTGCTAACAATCTGAGGAGTTCTCCATCACGCTGCTAACAATCTGAGGAGTTCTCCATCACGCTGCTAACAATCTGAGGAGTTCTCCACCAAGTTACTGGCAATCTGAGGAGTTCTCCATCACGCTGCTAACAATCTGAGGAGTTCTCCACCAAGTTACTGGCAATCTGAGGAGTTCTCCACCAAGTTACTGGCAATCTGAGGAGTTCTCTACCAAGTTACTGGCAATCTGAGGAGTTCTCTACCAAGTTACTGGCAATCTGAGGAGTTCTCCATCACGCTGCTAACAATCTGAGGAGTTCTCTACCAAGTTTCCGGCAATCTGAGGAGTTCTCCATCACGCTGCTAACAATCTGAGGAGTTCTCCATCACGCTGCTAACAATCTGAGGAGTTCTCCACCAAGTTACTGGCAATCTGAGGAGTTCTCCATCACGCTGCTAACAATCTGAGGAGTTCTCCACCAAGTTACTGGCAATCTGAGGAGTTCTCCACCAAGTTACTGGCAATCTGAGGAGTTCTCTACCAAGTTACTGGCAATCTGAGGAGTTCTCTACCAAGTTACTGGCACTCTGAGGAGTTCTCCATCACGCTGCTAACAATCTGAGGAGTTCTCCATCAAGTTACTGGCAATCTGAGGAGTTCTCCATCACGCTGCTAACAATCTGAGGAGTTCTCTACCAAGTTACCGGCAATCTGAGGAGTTCTCCATCACGCTGCTAACAATCTGAG
Source organism: Leptodactylus fallax (assembly GCA_947044405.1). Lineage (NCBI taxonomy): Eukaryota > Metazoa > Chordata > Amphibia > Anura > Leptodactylidae > Leptodactylus > Leptodactylus fallax. The sequence goes on from CAMRHE010000463.1 coordinate 16,199, forward strand.
GAGTTCTCCACCAAGTTACTGGCAATCTGAGGAGTTCTCCATCACGCTGCTAACAATCTGAGGAGTTCTCCACCAAGTTACTGGCACTCTGAGGAGGTCTCCATCACGTTGCTAACAATCTGAGGAGTTCTCCACCAAGTTACTGGCAATCTGAGGAGTTCTCCATCACACTGCTAACAATCTGAGGAGTTCTCCACCAAGTTACTGGCAATATGAAGATTTCTCCACCAAGATACTGGCAATCTGAGGAGTTCTCCATAACACTGCTAACAATCGGAGGAGTTCTCTACCAAGTGGCTAACAATCTGAGGAGTTCTCCACCAAGTTACCGGCAATCTGAGGCGTTCTCCACCAAGTGGCTAATAATCTGAGGAGTTCTCTACCAAGTTACTGGCAATCTGAGGAGTTTTCCATCACGCTGCTAACAATCTGAGGAGTTCTCCACCAAGTGGCTAACAATCTGAGGAGTTCTCCACCAAGTTACTGGCAATCTGAGGAGTTCTCCATCACACTGCTAACAATCTGAGGAGTTCTCCATAAAGTTACTGGCAATCTGAGGAGTTCTCCACCAAGTTACTACCAATCTGAGGAGTTTTCCATCACGCTGCTAACAATCTGAGGAGTTCTCCACCAAGTTACTGGCAATCTGAGGAGTTCTCCACCAATTTACAGGCAATCTGAGGAGTTCTCCATAACACTGCTAACAATCTGAGGAGTTCTCCACTAAATTACTGCCAATCTGAGGAGTTCTCCAACACGCTGCTAACAATCTGAGGAGTTCTCCACCAAGTTACTGGCAATCTGAGGAGTTCACCAAGTTACAGGCAATCAGAGGAGTTCTTCATCAAGTTACTGGCAATCTGAGGAGTTCTCCACTAAATTACTGGCAATCTGAGGAGTTCTCCACCAAGTTACTGAAAATCTAATGAGTTCTCCACCACGCAGCTAACAATCTGAGGAGCTCTCCACCAAGTTACTGGCAATGTTAGGAGCTCTCCACCAAGTGGCTAACAATCTCGAGGAGTTCTCCACCAAGGTACTGGCAATCTGAGGAGTTCTCCACCAAGTTACTGGCAATGTCAGGAGCTCTCCACCAAGTGGCTAACAATCTCGAGGAGTTCTCCACCAAGTTACTGGCAATCTGAGCAGTTCTCCACCAAGTTACTGGCAATTTGAGTCACAGACAACTGGACTATTTCCCCACCTAGGTACCCATATTCTCAATATGTTTACATGAGAATGATCAGTCTCTATCATTTTGAAACGTAGGTTTTTTGTTTGCACATCCAAAAAGGTCAATACAGATGTCACCATATATGACAGCTGTGACATCTTGTACGTCATCCGGTTGCTAATGGCAGACAGGTCTGGAATGTACTTGAATACTTGGGTGTAGTGTCCTCTTTCTGCAGAAGTCCATTTAGTCCTTAAACGTCTATCGTGATAAGAAGGCTGCTCCCTGGATGATCTAAGCAGACAGTTCTATTTTGGAGACTTGGACTTTGTGCCCACAACCAGATGCATGCCTTATAGTAATATAGGTCTCTACACTCCATGTTGGACCTTCACAACGTACATTTACATGTAGGAATTTTCCACAGAGTGAGTCTTCTGATGTGTCACTAGCTGATAGCTCCAGCAAAAGCTGCGTCCACATTCAATACATGTGTACGGTTTCTCCCCGGTGTGAACTCGTTGGTGTCGCACAAGCTGATAGCTCCAGCTGAAGTTCTTCCCACACTGCATACAGGAGTATGGCTTCTCCCCCGTGTGGGTTCTCTGATGCTTGTTATAATCAGAGTTGCGGCTAAAGTTCTTGCCACAAAGTAGGCACTGGAAAGGCTTCTCATTACTATGGGTGACGCGATGTCGGTCACAGCCCACTTTATCAATGAAGCATTTGCCACAGTCTGGGCAGGTGTAAGGTTTCTCTCCGGTGTGTATCCTCTGGTGTGTGACCAGCACTGACCTCTGGCTAAAGCTCTTCCCGCAGGCGGTACAAGTGTACGGCTTCTCTCCAGTGTGGATCCTTTGATGCATGACCAGTTTGGAGCTCTCGCTGAAGCTCTTGCCACACTCGTTGCAGGTATATGGCCGTTCCCCTGTGTGAGTTCTCTTGTGTGTGATGAGATGGGAGCGTACGCTGAAGCTTTTTCCACAGTCACTACATGAATATGGACGCTCTCCTGTATGTGTCCTCTGGTGGATGACCAGCTTGGAGCTTTCACTAAAGCTTTTTCCGCACTCAATACACGTGTATGGCCGTTCGCCTGTGTGGGTCCTCTGGTGGCGTACAAGTTGGGAGCTTTCACTGAATCGCTTACCACAGTCGGGACAAGCAAATGGCTTTTCTCCGGTGTGTATCTTATGGTGCCGAATGAGCAGGGAGCAGGAGGTGAACCCCTTCCCACACACCATACATGGGTATGGTCTCTCTCCCGTGTGGTTGCGGTGATGCTGAATGAGCAAGGACTTTTGACTGAACCTTTTTCCACAAACGGTGCACAGGAATGGCTTTGCCTTTGTGCTGTTTCTTTTCTGTGAGCTCAGGGGTTTGTCTATGGAAAGTTTTGGCACATTTGATGCCACAGTCGAATCCTCTGCGACGCCGTGTGTCTCTGCTTTTATAGATATGGTAGTGCACCCCTTGGCTGCACTTACAGAGGGGTCATCGAGAGCAGCGGCTGAGCCTTCACTGCTGGAGCATACGTCACTGTCGTGAGGGTGGACGATGAATTCACTACATTTTACTAGATTTAGGGACAGTCTCTCTGGGGAGCTTGTTGTTGTCAGGTTGCGATGTGTCTTGGCTGGTTTACGCCGTCGTCTTGGTGGCTCTTTCTTCTGACATGTGCTGCCGGCTCCATCTGTAGAGTGTGCTTCTATGAGATAATAATACATAACAATTACCAAGAATCGGCAGATCAATCATATAATCTCAGCTCTAACTACTGGGGAATGTGCGGAAGGGGCTGATAGCTCGTGGGACGTTACCACATGTGTTTCCGCCTGGATGTCTCGGAGTGTGCTGAAGTCTGTGTGTTGTCGAGTGTGTATATGTGCATTTGTTTGTGATGACTTCTTGAATAGGATTTCATATGGCCCTTACAGGACTATGGGGCACATCATATCTATCAGTACATAATGGTGGATTCTTGGTGTTTGTTCACACTCATGTAGACACAGACAGTTTTTGCCTGCCTTGTATAAGATTCTGATGTCCGTCATGCATATACAAGAGGTTTCTATGTCATTGATTTGACTGGAGAAAGCAGATCTGTGTATGAATTACATCTTATCACAGGTAACATACAGTGGGGAAAAAAAGTATTTAGTCAGCCACCAATTGTGCAAGTTCTCCCACTTATAAAGATGAGGCCGGCCTGTAATTGTCATCATAGGTAGACCTCAACTATGAGAGACAAAATGAGAAAACTAATCCAGAAAATCACATTGTCTGATTTTTTTAAGAATTTATTTGCAAATTATGGTGGAAAATAAGTATTTGGTCACCTACAAACAAGCAAGATTTCTGTCTCTCACAGCCCTGTAACTTCTCCTTTAAGAGGCTCCTCTGTCCTCCACTCATTACCTGTAGTAATGGCTCCTGTGTGACATTGTTATCAGTATAAAAGACTCCTGTCCACAACCTCAGACACACTCCAAACTCCACTATGGTGAAGACCAAAGAGCTGTGGAAGGACCAGAAACAAAATGGTAGCCCTGCACCAGGCTGGGAAGACTGAATCTGCAATAGGCAAGCAGCTTGGTGTGAAGAAATCACCTGTGGGAGCAATAATTAGAAAATGGAAGACATACAAGACCACTGATAATCTCCCTCCATCAGGGGCTCCACGCAAGATCTCACCCCGTGGGGTCAAAATGATCACAAGAACGGTGAGCAAAAATCCCAGAACCCCACGGGGGGACCTAGTGAGTGACCTGCAGAAAGCTGGGACTAACGTAACAAAGGCTACCGTCAGTAACACACTACGCCGCCAGGGACTCAGATCCTGCAGTGCCAGACGTGTCCCCCTGCTTAAGCCAGTACATATCCGGGCCCGGCTGAAGTTTGCTAGAGAGCATTTGGATGTTCCAGAAGAGTATTGGGAGAATGTCATATGGTCAGATGAAACCAAAGTAGAACTGTTTGGTAGAAACACAACTCGTGGTGTTTGGAGGAGAGTGAATGCTGAGTTGTATCCAGAGAACACCAGACCTACTGTGAAGCATGGGGGGGCAACATCATGTATGGGGCTGTTTCTCTGCAAAGGGACCAGGACGACTGATCCGTGTACATGAAAGAATGAATGGGGCCATGTATGGGGAGATTGTGAGTGCAAACCTCCTTCCATCAGCAAGGGCATTGAAGATGAAACGTGGCTGGGTCTTTCAGCATGACAATGATCCCAAGCACACCGCCAGGACAACGAAGGAGCGGCTTCGTAAGAAGCATTTCAAGGTCCTGGAGTGGCCTAGCCCGTCTACAGATCTCAACCCCATAGAAAACCTTTGGAGAGAGTTGAAAGTCCGTGTTGCCCAGCGACAGCCCCAAAACATCCCTGCTCTAGAGGAGATCTGCATGGAGGAATGGGCCGACATACCAGCAACAGTGTGTGCCAACCTTGTGAAGACTTACAGAGAACGTTTCACCTCTGTCATTGCCAACAAAGGAGATAGAACAAAGGATTGAGATGAACTTTTGTTATTGACCAAATACTTATTTTCCACCATAATTTGCAAATAAATTCTTTAAAAATCAGACAATGTGATTTTCTGTATTAGTTTTCTCATTTTGTCTCTCATAGTTGAGGTCTACCTATGATGACAATTACAGGCCGGCCTCATCTTTATAAGTGGGAGAACTTGCACAATTGGTGGCTGACGAAATACTTTTTTTTCCCCACTGTACATGAAGGTCTGATTCACAATACACACTGCAGGGCTGCGGTTGAACCATCTATGGCCGGGATACCCACCAGCGAGTAAACCACGTGAGGGGCTGTCTGTCAGCTCTTCTGGATCCTGCATTATCCCTCCTCCCGATAAATGTCCACTGCAAAAATCCAGAGGTTCATAGAGTTACTACCCGCACAGCAGGATACAGTGGTCATGTGAACCATATACATGCCACACATCACATACAACATTACAGGAGGCCACAGTCTACTCAGACAGATCCAATGTCCATCACTGCCACCAACATGTTTAAGTTGTTCCACCATGTCTCCATGATTAGAGGTCCTACCAGCCTCTTCTGTGCATATAACAAGAAAGAGAGCCCCCTCCCACCATGTAATCTGGGCCTGCCAACCATCCCAGATGTCCTCAGTAGTAGGTCATCCAATCCATGTGGTGTAATGAAGATGTCACTACAATCATGGAGAATGTGGTCAGAAGATAACCCAACCACAATAAGGACATCATGGCTGGTTATCAGGAGGGGACACTACATGTATGAGAAGATAACCTGACCACAATAAGGACATCATGGCTGGTTATCAGGAGGGACACTACATGTATGAGAAGATAACCCGACCACAATAAGGACATCATGGCTGGTTATCAGGAGGGGACACTACATGTATGAGAAGATAACCCGACCACAATAAGGACATCATGGCTGGTTATCAGGAGGACACTACATGTATGAGAAGATAACCCGACCACAATAAGGACATCATGGCTGGTTATCAGGAGGACACTACATGTATGAGAAGATAACCCGACCACAATAAGGACATCATGGCTGGTTATCAGGAGGGGACACTACATGTATGAGAAGATAATCCGACCACAATAAGGACATCATGGCTGGTTATCAGGAGGACACACTACATGTATGAGAAGATAACCCGACCACAATAAGGACATCATGGCTGGTTATCAGGAGGGGACACTACAAGTATGAGAAGATAACACGACCACAATAAGGACATCATGGCTGGTTATCAGGAGGGGACACTACATGTATGAGAAGATAACCCGACCACAATAAGGACATCATGGCTGGTTATCAGGAGGACACTACATGTATGAGAAGATAACCCGACCACAATAAGGACATCATGGCTGGTTATCAGGAGGGGACACTACATGTATGAGAAGATAACCTGACCACAATAAGGACATCATGGCTGGTTATCAGGAGGACACTACATGTATGAGAAGATAACCTGACCACAATAAGGACATCATGGCTGGTTATCAGGAGGACACACTACATGTATGAGAAGATAACCCGACCACAATAAGGACATCATGGCTGGTTATCAGGAGGACACTACATGTATGAGAAGATAACCCGACCACAATAAGGACATCATGGCTGGTTATCAGGAGGACACACTACATGTATGAGAAGATAACCCGACCACAATAAGGACATCATGTCTGGTTATCAGGAGGACACTACATGTATGAGAAGATAACCCGACCACAATAAGGACATCATGGCTGGTTATCAGGAGGGGACACTACATGTATGAGAAGATAACCCGACCACAATAAGGACATCATGGCTGGTTATCAGGAGGGGACAGTACATGTATGAGAAGATAACCTGACCACAATAAGGACATCATGGCTGGTTATCAGGAGGGGACACTACATGTATGAGAAGATAACCCGACCACAATAAGGACATCATGGCTGGTTATCAGGAGGACACTACATGTATGAGAAGATAACCCGACCACAATAAGGACATCATGGCTGGTTATCAGGAGGACACTACATGTATGAGAAGATAACCCGACCACAATAAGGACATCATGGCTGGTTATCAGGAGGACACTACATGTATGAGAAGATAACCCGACCACAATAAGGACATCATGGCTGGTTATCAGGAGGACACACTGCATGTATGAGAAGATAACCCGACCACAATAAGGACATCATGGCTGGTTATCAGGAGGACACACTACATGTATGAGAAGATAACCTGACCACAATAAGGACATCATGTCTGGTTATCAGGAGGACACTACATGTATGAGAAGATAACCCGACCACAATAAGGACATCATGGTTGGTTATCAGGAGGGGACTACATGTATGAGAAGATAACCCGACCACAATAAGGACATCATGGCTGGTTATCAGGAGGACACTACATGTATGAGAAGATAACCCGACCACAATAAGGACATCATGGCTGGTTATCAGGAGGGGACACTACATGTATGAGAAGATAACCCGACCACAATAAGGACATCATGGCTGGTTATCAGGAGGACACTACATGTATGAGAAGATAACCCGACCACAATAAGGACATCATGGCTGGTTATCAGGAGGACACTACATGTATGAGAAGATAACCCGACCACAATAAGGACATCATGGCTGGTTATCAGGAGGACACTACATGTATGAGAAGATATGTACTGTATACAGTACACTGTCAGGATCTTAATTTGATAGACTCTTTGTTTTGCCAGTACCAATCCCTTAGTAAGATGGCGTTTTGTCTGTTTCCTGTCTGTGGCCATCTTGGTTCCTGCCTGTTGATTATTTGATCTCCTGCACCTGATCACTCAGAGTATTTGAAGCTTCTCTCACTCCTTGAGCCGGGGCCTACTGTTCCCAGTTGGGTCTATACGACCTGCTGCACTGAGGATACCTGCTAATACCGTGGCACTACAAGTTCCAGCATACTATCTGTTGGACTACAGATCGCAGCCATTAGTCTCCTGAAGCCTGGTAAGAGAGTCTTGATATGCATGTACTGTATATTCCCCCATCTCTTCCTGGATACTGAACCCTATCCTAGAATTTCCCCCAGGCTGTATTTTCGGCACTCCCATGTGTCCTTATCTGTCCTAGTGTCAGTCTTTTGCTGCTCAGTGATTTTATGGTAGTTTCCTGGTCAGTGTATTTGTACCTACATAGCTCGCTCTCCTCATGTGTCACAGTTTGTTAATTAATTGGTTAACGATTTAAATTAGTGCTAGTTATGAAGCTTCTCTATATAAGTAGCTGCAGCTTATGGAGGAAGCATTTCCTAATGTGGCGTCCATCTTAACCACATTGCACTTATATAGTAATGGAAGAACATCAGGAAAATCTAGAACAGAAACAACAAACTTCTACACATGTATCACAGAGGTGCAGAATCACGGACTGTGTAAGCAATTGTTGTCTCTCTATTTCGACCGCCAGTGTACGCTGTTCCCAGCAGTCCACTATTCTTCCTTTCCCAATGTACAGCTGTCTCTCACTTTTCAGCGAGGCCTCCGGCCTGTGCCGGTCACTTCAGCGAGGCCTCCGGCCTGTGCCGGTCACTACAGGGAGGCCTCCGGCCTGTGCCGGTCACTACAGGGAGGCCTCCGGCCTGTGCCGGTCACTACAGGGAGGCCTCCGGCCTGTGCCGGTCACTACAGGGAGGCCTCCGGCCTGTGCCGGTCACTACAGCGAGGCCTCCGGCCTGTGCCGGTCACTACAGGGAGGCCTCCGGCCTGTGCCGGTCACTACAGGGAGGCCTCCGGCCTGTGCCGGTCACTACAGGGAGGCCTCCGGCCTGTGCCGGTCACTACAGGGAGGCCTCCGGCCTGTGCCGGTCACTACAGGGAGGCCTCCGGCCTGTGCCGGTCACTACAGCGAGGCCTCCGGCCTGTGCCGGTCACTACAGGGAGGCCTCCGGCCTGTGCCGGTCACTACAGGGAGGCCTCCGGCCTGTGCCGGTCACTACAGGGAGGCCTCCGGCCTGTGCCGGTCACTACAGGGAGGCCTCCGGTCTGTGCCGGTCACTACAGCGAGGCCTCCGGCCTGTGCCGGTCACTACAGCGAGGCCTCCGGCCTGTGCCGGTCACTACAGCGAGGCCTCCGGCCTGTGCCGGTCACTACAGCGAGGCCTCCGGCCTGTGCCGGTCACTACAGCGAGGCCTCCGGCCTGTGCCGGTCACTACAGCGAGGCCTCCGGCCTGTGCCGGTCACTACAGCGAGGCCTCCGGCCTGTGCCGGTCACTACAGCGAGGCCTCCGGCCTGTGCCGGTCACTACAGCGAGGCCTCCGGCCTGTGCCGGTCACTACAGCGAGGCCTCCGGCCTGTGCCGGTCACTACAGCGAGGCCTCCGGCCTGTGCCGGTCACTACAGCGAGGCCCTCCGGCCTGTGCCGGTCACTACAGCGAGGCCTCCGGCCTGTGCCGGTCACTACAGCGGCTGCCTATTCAATACAGAATACAATATAAACTTCTCCCCCTCACCACAAGGCTCTCCATAATGCTGCACCTCCCTACATTTCCTCCCTCATCTCTGTCTATCGCCCAACCCGTACTCTCCGAATATTTCTCTGTAATGTCCCTTTTTGTCTGAACTTGAACCCTACAAATTGTACAGCGCTGCAGAATATGTTGGTGCTATATAAATAAAATGTAGTATTATTCTGATTATTATTATAGTCTGTGGTATGTATATAAGATAATACAATACAAATACAACATATATAAAAGCTCCAGGTAGAGACATTACAGTGACAGTAGGTACAGATAGGATGTAGCAGAGAGGATATCACTACTTAAAGATCTCTCAGTTCTCTGTGTGTAATGATCTCCGCTTAGGTCGGTGTTGGTTGTACAGCCTAACCGCGGTGGGGAGGAAAGACTTCCGATAGCGCTCCTTCTCACACCTAGGGTGGAGCAGTCGGTCACTGACAGTACTGCTCAGCGCGATCACAGTCTCATGCATGGGATGGGACTTCTTCTGCATGGAGCTCACCACGGACAGTATCCTTCTGTCACCCACCACCTGCACTGGGTCCAGTGGGCTCCCCAGGACAGAGCTGGCCTTTCTAATCAGCTTGTCAAGTTTATTTCTGTCCCTGGTTGATATACTGCGGTGTGTATATACCCAGTATACAGTACATATATAGCCTGCGGTGTGTGTATATACCCAGTATACAGGAGATATATAGCCTGTGGTGTGTATATACCCAGTATACAGTACATATATAGCCTGCGGTGTGTATATACCCAGTATACAGTACATATATAGCCTGCGGTGTGTATATACCCAGTATACAGTACATATATATAGCCTGCGGTGTGTATATACCCAGTATACAGGAGATATATAGCCTGCGTGTGTGTATATACCCAGTATACAGTACATATATAGCCTGCGGTGTGTATATACCCAGTATACAGTACATATATAGCCTGCGGTGTGTATATACCCAGTATACAGTACATATATATAGCCTGCGGTGTGTATATACCCAGTATACAGGAGATATATAGCCTGCGGTGTGTATATACCCAGTATACAGGAGATATATAGCCTGCGGTGTGTATATACCCAGTATACAGTAGATATATATAGCCTGCGGTGTGTATATACCCAGTATACAGGAGATATATAGCCTGCGGTGTGTATATACCCAGTATACAGTACATATATAGCCTGCGGTGTGTATATACCCAGTATACAGTACATATATAGCCTGCGGTGTGTATATACCCAGTATACAGTACATATATAGCCTGCGGTGTGTATATACCCAGTATACAGTAGATATATAGCCTGCGGTGTGTATATACCCAGTATACAGTACATATATAGCCTGCGGTGTGTATATACCCAGTATACAGTACATATATATAGCCTGCGGTGTGTATATACCCAGTATACAGTACATATATAGCCTGCGGTGTGTATATACCCAGTATACAGTACATATATAGCCTGCGGTGTGTATATACCCAGTATACAGTACATATATAGCCTGCGGTGTGTATATACCCAGTATACAGTAGATATATATAGCCTGCGGTGTGTATATACCCTGTATACAGTACATATATAGCCTGCGGTGTGTATATACCCAGTATACAGTAGATATATAGCCTGCGGTGTGTATATACCCAGTATACAGTACATATATAGCCTGCGGTGTGTATATACCCAGTATACAGTAGATATATAGCCTGCGGTGTGTATATACCCAGTATACAGTAGATATATATAGCCTGCGGTGTGTATATACCCAGTATAAAGTACATATATAGCCTGCGGTGTGTATATACCCAGTATACAGGAGATATATAGCCTGCGTGTGTGTATATACCCAGTATACAGTACATATATATAGCCTGCGGTGTGTATATACCCAGTATACAGTAGATATATAGCCTGCGGTGTGTGTATACCCAGTATACAGGAGATATATAGCCTGCGGTGTGTATATACCCAGTATACAGGAGATATATAGCCTGCGGTGTGTATATACCCAGTATACAGTAGATATATAGCCTGCGGTGTGTATATACCCAGTATACAGTAGATATATATAGCCTGTGGTGTGTATATACCCAGTATACAGTACATATATAGCCTGCGGTGTGTATATACCCAGTATACAGTAGATATATAGCCTGCGTGTGTGTATATACCCAGTATACAGTAGATATATATAGCCTGCGTGTGTGTATATACCCAGTATACAGTACATATATAGCCTGCGGTGTGTATATACCCAGTATACAGGAGATATATAGCCTGCGGTGTGTATATACCCAGTATACAGGAGATATATATAGCCTGCGGTGTGTATATACCCAGTATACAGTACATATATATAGCCTGCGGTGTGTATATACCCAGTATACAGTACATATATATAGCCTGCGGTGTGTATATACCCAGTATACAGTACATATATAGCCTGCGGTGTGTATATACCCAGTATACAGTACATATATAGCCTGCTGTGTGTATATACCCAGTATACAGTACATATATAGCCTGCGGTGTGTATATACCCAGTATACAGTACATATATAGCCTGCGGTGTGTATATACCCAGTATACAGTACATATATAGCCTGCGGTGTGTATATACCCAGTATACAGGAGATATATAGCCTGCGGTGTGTATATACCCAGTATACAGTACATATATAGCCTGCGGTGTGTATATACCCAGTATACAGGAGATATATAGCCTGCGGTGTGTATATACCCAGTATACAGTACATATATATAGCCTGCGGTGTGTATATACCCAGTATACAGTACATATATAGCCTGCGGTGTGTATATACCCAGTATACAGTAGATATATATAGCCTGCGGTGTGTATATACCCAGTATACAGTACATATATAGCCTGCGGTGTGTATATACCCAGTATACAGGAGATATATAGCCTGCGGTGTGTATATACCCAGTATACAGTACATATATATAGCCTGCGGTGTGTATATACCCAGTATACAGTAGATATATAGCCTGCGTGTGTGTGTATACCCAGTATACAGGAGATATATAGCCTGTGGTGTGTATATACCCAGTATACAGTAGATATATAGCCTGCGGTATGTATATACCCAGTATACAGTACATATATATAGCCTGCGGTGTGTATATACCCAGTATACAGTAGATATATAGCCTGCGGTGTGTATATACCCAGTATACAGTAGATATATAGCCTGCGGTATGTATATACCCAGTATACAGTACATATATATAGCCTGCGGTGTGTATATACCCAGTATACAGTAGATATATATAGCCTGCGGTGTGTATATACCCAGTATACAGGAGATATATAGCCTGCGGTATGTATATACCCAGTATACAGTACATATATATAGCCTGCGGTGTGTATATACCCAGTATACAGTAGATATATATAGCCTGCGGTGTGTATATACCCAGTATACAGTAGATATATATAGCCTGCGGTGTGTATATACCCTGTATACAGTAGATATATAGCCTGCAGTGTATACACTGTATATATATATATCAGAATAGAGAGACTACAGGCAGATTGTATTATACAGATTACTTACATCACATTCTCCACCTCAGGCTCCTCCCCTCTTCTTTCCCTGTGGTCATGTGACAGATCCTGATGTCACTTCCTGTCTGTGTTCTAATCGTTCTAACTTTATTTGTAATAGACAGACGAGACAGCTGAGGTAAAGCGCCGGGTCCCTATATACATTACATATAGGTAGTATATAGTACAGGACCAGGTCCCTCTGTACATTACATATGGATAGTATATAGTACAGGACCAGGTCCCTCTGTACAGTACATATAGATAGTATATAGTACAGGACCAGGTCCTCTGTACATTACATATAGATAGTATATAGTACAGGACCAGGTCCCTCTGTACATTACATATAGATAGTATATAGTACAGGACCAGGTCCCTCTGTACATTACATATAGATAGTATATAGTACAGGACCAGGTCCTCTGTACATTACATATAGATAGTATATAGTACAGGACCAGGTCCCTCTGTACAGTACATATAGATAGTATATAGTACAGGACCAGGTCCCTCTGTACAGTACATATAGGTAGTATATAGTACAGGACCAGGTCCCTCTGTACAGTACATATAGATAGTATATAGTACAGGACCAGGTCCCTCTGTACATTACATATAGATAGTATATAGTACAGGACCAGGCCCCTCTGTACATTACATATAGATAGTATATAGTACAGGACCAGGTCCCTCTGTACATTACATATAGATAGTATATAGTACAGGACCAGGTCCCTCTGTACATTACATATAGATAGTATATAGTACAGGACCCTCTGTACAGTACATATAGATAGTATATAGTACAGGACCAGGTCCCTCTGTACATTACATATAGATAGTATATAGTACAGGACCCTCTGTACAGTACATATAGATAGTATATAGTACAGGACCAGGTCCCTCTGTACATTACATATAGATAGTATATAGTACAGGACCCTCTGTACAGTACATATAGATAGTATATAGTACAGGACCAGGTCCTCTGTACATTACATATAGATAGTATATAGTACAGGACCAGGTCCCTCTGTACATTACATATAGATAGTATATAGTACAGGACCCGGTCCCTCTGTACATTACATATAGATAGTATATAGTACAGGACCAGGCCCCTCTGTACATTACATATAGATAGTATATAGTACAGGACCAGGTCCTCTGTACATTACATATAGATAGTATATAGTACAGGACCCGGTCCCTCTGTACATTACATATAGATAGTATACAGTACAGGACCAGGTCCCTCTGTACATTACATATAGATAGTATATAGTACAGGACCAGGTCCCTCTGTACATTACATATAGGTAGTATATAGTACAGGACCAGGCCCCTCTGTACATTACATATAGATAGTATATAGTACAGGACCAGGTCCCTCTGTACATTACATATGGATAGTATATAGTACAGGACCAGGTCCCTCTGTACAGTACATATAGATAGTATATAGTACAGGACCAGGTCCTCTGTACATTACATATAGATAGTATATAGTACAGGACCAGGTCCCTCTGTACATTACATATAGATAGTATATAGTACAGGACCAGGTCCCTCTGTACATTACATATAGATAGTATATAGTACAGGACCAGGTCCTCTGTACATTACATATAGATAGTATATAGTACAGGACCAGGTCCCTCTGTACAGTACATATAGATAGTATATAGTACAGGACCAGGTCCCTCTGTACAGTACATATAGGTAGTATATAGTACAGGACCAGGTCCCTCTGTACAGTACATATAGATAGTATATAGTACAGGACCAGGTCCCTCTGTACATTACATATAGATAGTATATAGTACAGGACCAGGCCCCTCTGTACATTACATATAGATAGTATATAGTACAGGACCAGGTCCCTCTGTACATTACATATAGATAGTATATAGTACAGGACCAGGTCCCTCTGTACATTACATATAGATAGTATATAGTACAGGACCCTCTGTACAGTACATATAGATAGTATATAGTACAGGACCAGGTCCCTCTGTACATTACATATAGATAGTATATAGTACAGGACCCTCTGTACAGTACATATAGATAGTATATAGTACAGGACCAGGTCCCTCTGTACATTACATATAGATAGTATATAGTACAGGACCCTCTGTACAGTACATATAGATAGTATATAGTACAGGACCAGGTCCTCTGTACATTACATATAGATAGTATATAGTACAGGACCAGGTCCCTCTGTACATTACATATAGATAGTATATAGTACAGGACCAGGTCCCTCTGTACATTACATATAGATAGTATATAGTACAGGACCCGGTCCCTCTGTACATTACATATAGATAGTATATAGTACAGGACCAGGCCCCTCTGTACATTACATATAGATAGTATATAGTACAGGACCAGGTCCTCTGTACATTACATATAGATAGTATATAGTACAGGACCCGGTCCCTCTGTACATTACATATAGATAGTATACAGTACAGGACCAGGTCCCTCTGTACATTACATATAGATAGTATATAGTACAGGACCAGGTCCCTCTGTACATTACATATAGATAGTATATAGTACAGGACCCTCTGTACAGTACATATAGGTAGTATATAGTACAGGACCAGGTCCCTCTGTACATTACATATAGATAGTATATAGTACAGGACCAGGTCCTCTGTACATTACATATAGATAGTATATAGTACAGGACCCGGTCCCTCTGTACATTACATATAGATAGTATACAGTACAGGACCAGGTCCCTCTGTACATTACATATAGATAGTATATAGTACAGGACCCGGCCCCTCTCTACAGTACATATAGATAGTATATAGTACAGGACCAGGTCCCTCTGTACATTACATATAGATAGTATATAGTACAGGACCAGGTCCCTCTGTACATTACATATAGATAGTATATAGTACAGGACCAGGTCCCTCTGTACATTACATATAGATAGTATATAGTACAGGACCAGGTCCCTCTGTACATTACATATAGATAGTATATAGTACAGGACCCTCTGTACAGTACATATAGGTAGTATACAGTACAGGACCAGGCCCCTCTGTACATTACATATAGATAGTATATAGTACAGGACCAGGCCCCTCTGTACATTACATATAGATAGTATATAGTACAGGACCAGGTCCCTCTGTACATTACATATAGATATTATATAGTACAGGACCAGGTCCCTCTGTACATTACATATAGGTAGTATATAGCACAGGACCAGGTCCCTCTGTACATTACATATAGGTAGTATATAGTACAGGACCAGGTCCCTCTGTACATTACATATAGATAGTATATAGTACAGGACCAGGTCCCTCTGTACATTACATATAGATAGTATATAGTACAGGACCAGGTCCTTCTGTACATTACATATAAATAGTATACAGTACAGGACCAGGTCCTTCTGTACATTACATATAGATAGTATATAGTACAGGACCAGGTCCCTCTGTACAGTACATATAGATAGTATATAGTACAGGACCCGGCCCCTCTGTACAGTACATATAGGTAGTATATAGTACAGGACCCGGTCCCTCTGTACATTACATATAGATAGTATATAGTACAGGACCAGGTCCTTCTGTACATTACATATAGATAGTATATAGTACAGGACCAGGTCCCTCTGTACAGTACATATAGATAGTATATAGTACAGGACCAGGTCCCTCTGTACATTACATATAGGTAGTATATAGTACAGGACCAGGTCCCTCTGTACAGTACATATAGATAGTATATAGTACAGGACCAGGTCCCTCTGTACAGTACATATAGATAGAATATAGTACAGGACCAGGTCCCTCTGTACATTACATATAGGTAGTATATAGTACAGGACCAGGTCCCTCTGTACAGTACATATAGGTAGTATATAGTACAGGACCAGGTCCCTCTGTACAGTACATATAGATAGAATATAGTACAGGACCAGGTCCCTCTGTACATTACATATAGATAGTATACAGTACAGGACCCGGTCCCTCTGTACATTACATAAAGATAGTATATAGTACAGGACCCGGTCCCTCTGTACATTACATATAGATAGTATATAGTACAGGACCCTCTGTACAGTACATATAGGTAGTATACAGTACAGGACCAGGCCCCTCTGTACATTACATATAGATAGTATATAGTACAGGACCCGGTCCCTCTGTACATTACATAAAGATAGTATATAGTACAGGACCCGGTCCCTCTGTACATTACATATAGATAGTATATAGTACAGGACCCTCTGTACATTACATATAAATAGTATATTTATTTATTTTCCAAGATGGCGCTGCTGAAGTGGCTGCCTGGTGGCGCCTGAGACTCTCTCTCTCTTATTTGTTCTTTCTCTGTCTGTTTTTTATCTCTCTACTTAATGGACTTTACACTATGAAGAAATGAAGAAACAAAGACTTGGAATTGGACCTATGTGATACTTTTTTTTTTTGTTTTTATCTGTCTTTTTGTCCTGCTGAAATGGAGACTCTTATGTCTGCAGGCATTTCTTTTGTCTACACAAGAGAGAAATTACTGCAGCTTAGAGACACAGCAGGGCTGCATACCATTTGCCCACCCATCCCCCAAGAACTCTGGAGAAAGAAAAAGCGGGGGAGGGGCTGCAGAGCAGGAACTCTTCAGAGGATTAAAAAGAGGCGTTACCGACCAGCTGTTCCCTCCATCATTATGGGCAATGTGAGATCTCTTGCAAACAAGATGGATGAACTAACAGCGCTCACCAGGCATAATCAGGAGTTTCGGGCGTGCAGCATGATGCTACTTACAGAGACTTGGCTCACTGAAGTTACTCCTGACTCTCTGGTCTCCTTGGATGGTTTTAAACTCCTTCGGGCAGACAGGACAAGGGAGAGCAGTAAGAGGAAAGGAGGGGGGCTGGCAATGTTTGTGAATAATAGATGGTGCAATCCTAGGCACATTGTGATTAAGGAGCAAACTTGCTATAAGGACATTGAACTATTAGCTGTGAGCATGAGACCTTTCTACCTACCAAGGGAACTATCACATGTCATCGTGATAGCTGCATATGTCCCCCCTCTGCGAAAGCTGACGCTGCCTGCGAGGTCCTACAAGCCACGCTGAGCCAGTTACAGTCTCAGCACCCCCAGGCCCTCCTTCTTCTGTCGGGTGATTTCAACCATGCCTCTCCATCATCCACACTTCCCAGTCTCACACAGTATGTAACCTGCCACACAAGAGACAACAAAACACTGGACTTGTTCTTTGCCAATGTGAGGGAGGCATATAACTCATCAGCCCTACCGCCCCTGGGGAGATCGGATCACAACCTAGTACATCTCCAACCTGTGTACAAGCCACTTGTACGTAGAGAACCAGCTGTCACCCACACAGTGAGGATATGGTCCGAGGAGAGTGATGAGGCTCTGAGGGATTGTTTTGACACAACCGCATGGGAAGTTTTGCAGGATTCGTATGGAGAAGATATAGAAGGACTCACACACTGCATAACGGACTACATTAATTTTTGTGTGGACACCACGTACCCACAAAAGTGGTGAGGTGCTTCTCCAACAACAAACCATGGATTAACTCTGATATAAAAACACTACTTAAGGAGAAAAAGATGGCATTCAGGACAAGAGATAAGGAGGGGTTGAGGGAAGTACAAAAGGAGCTGAGGCATCTAATCAGGCAGGGAAAAGCCAGTTATAAGGAAAAAATGGAAAAGCAAATGGAAAGAAAAGACATAAGGGGGGTCTGGGAGGGGCTTAAGTCAATTTCGGGTCATAAACAGATGGTCTGCCAGATTGAGGCAGATGTTAACTGGCTTAATGAACTAAACCTATTCTTCAACAGATTTGATCACACACCAGCTCCTCCCACCCCAGTATGTCCTTCAGCTCCCCCCACCACAATGACTTCTCCCCATGCGGCCACTTCCCAACAGACCAGTAAATCCAGAAATCTGTCTTTATCTGACCACAGTCTGACTGTCACACGGGCCCAGGTGAGGAAGGAGATGAAAAAGATCAAGGCGAGGAAAGCTGCAGGGCCAGATGACATCAGTGCAAGGCTAATTAAGACTTGTGGGGACCAGCTGTGTGGTATAATTACATATATGTATAATATGAGCCTGAGGCAGGAAATAGTCCCTGAATTATGGAAATCTTCTTGTGTGGTACCAGTTCCAAAGAAACCCCACCCTATGGACCTCAACGACTACAGACCTGTAGCACTGACATCCCACCTGATGAAGATCTTAGAGAGATTGGTTCTCACACATCTCCGCCCTCTAGTGAGCCCCGCTATGGACACTCTCCAGTTTGCTTATCGGCCAGGCATTGGGGTAGATGATGCCATCATCCATCTTCTGCACAGGAGTTCTGTCTCACCTGGAGAAACCAGGGAACACAGTGAGAATAATGTTCTTTGACTTCTCCAGTGCTTTTAACACCATACAGCCCAGGTTATTGAGGGACAAGCTGGGCCTTGCTGGAGTGGACCACCACCTCTCCAACTGGATCCTAGACTACCTCACAAATCCACCTCAATACGTGAGAGCCCAAGACTGTGTGTCAGGTACCGTGATCTGTAATACGGGGGCACCTCAGGGTACGGTTCTCGCCCCTTTCCTCTTCACACTGTACACTGCTGATTTTAGGTGCTCTCATCCAGCTGCTACCTACAGAAGTATTCTGACGACTCTGCAATAGTGGGTCTCATCACAGATGATGATGACAGGGAAGTACAGAGAACTGAACCGGTTTTTTGTGGACTGGTGCCACCGGAACCACCTGAAGATTAACGCGGGGAAGACCAAGGAGATGGTGGTGGACTTCCGTAAAGGCAGATGCCCTCCAAAACCCGTGGACATCCTGGGGACGGGCATCGAGATTGTGAACACCTATAAGTACCTGGGTCTGCTCCTTAATAATAAGCTGGACTGGGCAGATCATATGGAGGCCCTGTACAGGAAGGGCCACAGCAGGCTCTACCTGCTTAGGAAACTGAGAGCCTTTGGAATCCGGGGGGCACTTCTTAGGACTTTCTTCAACTCGGTAGTGGCATCAGCCATCTTCTTTGGAGTGGCCTGCTCGGGGAGCAGTATATCAACCAGGGACAGAAATAAACTTGACAAGCTGATTAGAAGGGCCAGCTCTGTCCTGGGGAGCCCACTGGACCCAGTGCAGGTGGTGGGTGACAGAAGGATACTGTCCGTGGTGAGCTCCATGCAGAAGAAGAAGTCCCATCCCATGCATGAGACTGTGATTGCGCTGAGCAGTACTGTCAGTGACCGACTGCTCCACCCTAGGTGTGAGAAGGAGCGCTATCGGAAGTCTTTCCTCCCCACCGCGGTTAGGCTGTACAACCAACACCGACCTAAGCGGAGATCATTACACACAGAGAACTGAAATATCTCTCTGCCTGTTATATCCCCCCCCCCCCCCCCCGCTACGTCCTATCTGTCTGTCTGCTATTAATGTAATGCCTCTCACCTTGGAACATTCCTGTACATGTTGTATTTGTATTTGTATCTGCTTATCTTATCTTATCTTTGCTGCTGTAACACACTGAATTTCCCCATTGTGGGACTATTAAAGGACTATTATTATTATTATTATTATTATTATTATTAGTAGTAGTAGTAGTAGTAGTAGTATATAGTACAGGACCAGGTCCCTCTGTACAGTACATATAGGTAGTATATAGTACAGGACCAGGTCCCTCTGTACAGTACATATAGGTAGTATATAGTACAGGACCAGGTCCCTCTGTACAGTACATATAGATAGTATATAGTACAGGACCAGGTCCCTCTGTACAGTACATATAGATAGTATATAGTACAGGACCAGGCCCCTCTGTACATCACATATAGATAGTATATAGTACAGGCCCCTCTGTCCATCACATATACAGGGTGGGCCATATGGATACACACAGATAAAATGGAAGTGGTTGCTGACTTCACCTTACCACTTGGGGACCCCCCGAACGGAAACGTAATCCGCTTAAAAAAGTGGTTATAGGTGGAAACCCGCAGACCCCATAGACTATAATGGAGTCCGCCAAGTTCCTGCTCGGTTTTCCCCCGAAAAAGGTGAAAAATGCAGAGAGAAAAGCGCTGCTTGCATCATTTTTGAAGCGGAAAGGGGAACGGAATCCGAAACAGACTTCAGTTGCTGGTGAGAACCAGCCTTAGTCTAACCGCTAGGTTCATCAGGAGCCATTAATAGCCAGAAATGGAGAGCTACATAAATATTTGTAGTAATAACTGCAGTACCTGGAGCCCTGATGGTGGTACTAAAATAGCCAACGCCATGTGCCGCCACGCCAATAACCCCGCCCACTGCCACACCCACAACTAGGGGAGGCCCAATGAAAATGCTGGGCACATGCTGGCGCTGGGTGTGGCTTCATGTCCTGGATGTCAGAAGAAGTAGAGCAGCGATCAAAGCTAAGTATAGATGAAAATCAGAACTACGTTGCGAAGTAAGTATCCATAAAGAGGAGGATGCCCATGTGAGTATTGCCAGCCAATCTATGTATACCCCTGACTTACACATGTCTAGTGCCACTACCATGTCATACATTTCGGTACCCGCCCCTCATTGATACGGGCTAGAATCTCTTCTGTGGTATCAGACAACACGTAGTAACAGAAAAGTATTTAGTGACCGTACTGTAGACATTACAACACTGCTGTCCTTACAAGTCCACACACCCCATGAGGATGGATTCAGTTGACGTCTACATATCACAGTATCGCTGTCCTATCCATTCTCCTGAGGGAAAGTCTAATGAGTAGACCCATATGTCCAGTGAGCTGGAAGCCTATCCATATCACAAGGAGCAATCCAGGACACAGTATGGAGAAGGTATAGGGAGGTGACACTGATAATAAATTACTAAAAATAATCCCAGTCACTTTGGAACAGGGCCATATATGTGGATATAGACCCCCACTGGATAGAGTGGAAGCCACGACCTATATGTGTCAATGGTTGTCTCCGATATATATCTGGATTGAATCAATAGAACATGTAGCAGCAATACCAATGGTGCTCCATGGCCGAAGGGGGAACCTGAAGCCCACAGCTAGTGCCACATCATAACAGGTGGGATGGGCCCAGAGTTTCCATTAGGCGTTGCCTAGATGTGGCTGTGGGTGGGGTTACTGGCGTGGCGGCACACGGCGTCGGCTATTTTAGTACCACCATCAGGGCTCCGGGTACTGCAGTTATTACTACAAATATTTATGTATCTCCCCATTTTTGGCGATTAATGGCTCCTGATGAACCTAGCGGTTAGACTAAGGCTGGTTCACACCAGCGCTTGAAGTCTCTTTCGGATTCCTTTCCCCTTTCCGCTTCAAAAATGCTGCAAGCAGCGCTTTTCTCTCTGCATTTTTCACCTTTTTCTGGTGAATACCGAGCAAAAACTCGGCAGACTCCATTATAGTCTATGGGCTCTGCGGGTTTCCATAGGTAACCACTTTTTTAAGCAGATTACATTTCGGTTCAGGGGGGTCCCCAAGCAAACCCCACCCAATGGAAACCCAAAAGCAGATGTGAACCTAGCCTTAGGGAAACGCGTTGCGCTTATGTGAATTAGACGATCTACCTGACCTAATATGTGCTAGGCCATTCGTATGATCTACCAGAGTCAGATTGTTCCATCCCCATCCTCTATGGTTAGAGCAGGTGTCGGGGATCCTGTTACATAGATATTAGCGGCTACGCAGCGCCGCAGACATTGGCAATCCACTTATACACCATATCAGCCACTTATCCGCGCCACACTATCTGTGATTCCTAGGAGTGATTTGTGTGGGCGGCTTCTATTGTGCTCTCCATTTAGACTCTATCACAGAGTTTTACACATCTGATCCACCTGGTATAGCTGTCAGAACATAAGGCTTGTGAAGAGTCAATGGAGATGCAAGACCTAGCGCACACGTAGTCCGTAACTCTCTGTGTACACATTGCATCGATACTGGGCTTGTTCACTGCTTTAGTCCCGTATAATGAATCCAGGAGGTGATGGGATTATTGCTCTGACACACAGTGTATATAATAGTATACGGGAATATTACTAACCCCTGGATCGGGACACTATTTGAGTTTGGGATAACTGAGTTCTACCCCTTGGATAATCGTAGTCACCATCCTTGGGGATTGTTCTACATGATCATCTCCTCCCTGATCACCAACCTTTTGGTTAAACATAATACTTCGGGGATTGACAAACTACCGTGTTTCTCCAAAAATAAGACAGCGTCTTATATTAATTTTGCTCCGAAAAAAGGGCTAGGGCTTATTTTCGGGGTAGGTCTTAATTTTTTCCATGAACAACAATCACACATTTGATCGCTTTTTATTTCAACTTTTGTCAGAGGTGAATCAGCGAAAAAACAGCAGTTCGGCACTTTAGATCTTTTTTTTTTTTCGCTACGGCATTCACCATAGAGGTAAAATATTTGTGTAATATTTGTAAGTTTGTAGCGCGAGCGTTTTCGGACACAGCGATACCTAATGTGTATGTGTGTCACAGTAATATTTTAGTTTTATATGTATTTTAGTGAAAGTGGGGGGGGGGGGGGCTTGAACTTTTATTTATTTTATTTTTTTTCTATTAACCCCTCCTAGGGGGCTTGAACCTGCAATCATTGATCCGGTATGGTAGCCATTCTGCAGCAGAGCGGCCGCCATTTTTAAGGACCCATCACACAGCAGATGTCGGGAAGGGGTTAAATTAGCTAGGGCTTATTTTTGGAGTAGGGCTTATATTTCAATCATACTCCAAAAAACCTGGAAAATCTAGCTAGGGCTTATTTTCAGGGTAGGTCTTATTTTTGGAGAAACACGGTATTTGATTTAGATCTTTAGTAAAGGTTACGTTTTACAGATTTGTGTTTTCTTGTTCTGTGATTTATGGCATTTCAGGAAGAAGAAATATTATGTCCAGCCCCTTCATCTTTAACATGAGCCTCGATCCCTGCAAGAAACCACCAGGCAAGGAGTTGTGGTCCAAAGCTTAATAGCGTATTCACCCAAACACAGGAAAATCCTCATCTCAAGAAAATATAAAGGATGCAGCAACCAATAGTTATGTGTATGACCATCTCTAGGAACTGTCCCTCCACCTATCGTCTGGAGTTATCGAAGGCTTTCTTGGCATCTGCCATCTTCTCAAATATTTGTGTACACTCCACAGGGCCATATATTTAACCACATGTCACGTATGGCCCATCCTTGCCCGTGATGTGGGTGCTGCTATCAGGGGTCAACTCACTCCTCACTCAGTCTTGCACTCATGCTTCACATTGAAAGTTAATCTCGCCCCAACACATTCCACAAACCCCAAATACATGTTGCCATTACCACGGACTTGGGGCTCAATGGAAACCTCACTCACATATGCATCTCTCAAACAGACGCAAACACACTTTAAAAAGGTAATGGGTTCATGGTGCATCACAAAGTAACCTTAAATTTAGGGATTTAATACCTAGAGGGTTCAGTGCTATACAGTACATGAGAAAGACAAACAAGCAAAACAGTTAAAAAAAAAAAAAAAGAAAAGACAGAAGAACCTTGGAGTCCTTTTGTTTCCATGGAGCTTGGAGAATAAAGATGACCGACACTCAGCTTGTTCACTGGATTCCAGAAATGTGACAAAGTTCTCACCGGGTCCACAGTTTTTGTAAAAGGTGATTCTCTGGCTCATACTCAGCCACATCCCCTGCCAGGGTGCCCCCCCCCCCCTCCAACTTCCCTGAAGTGGGGGATGAGCAAATTCATCCTCATCTGGATAAGTTGGGGCATGACTTGTTTCATCTCTACCCTGGAAAGCTAAATAGTTGCAGACCTCTGAGAATAACTCTGGTCACAGCCCCCTTCTCTTAGGCCTGAGTCAGTCCTGGTAGTGATAGAGAGTTGTTAAGCAATAAACCTGGCCTGGCCTGTGTTACTTCAATGAGCCTGCTGTCAGACCAGGTCATAAATCGGCAGGGACTCTGATCCTGTGATCACAGGTAGGAAAAGTCTCACTCTTGACCAGTCCCTGACACAACAAATATACAGACATAACAATATAATATACAGATAACACATACATAGACAGTATAATTCACTAATGTTACATGTAAGTGTATAAAGCCATCTAGAGACGACTCAGGACACAACCTGTAAACAAACTTTCCATAGACTTCTATTGTGCATTATTTATCAGTTTTCCTCTCTGCAGGCTTTATCTGTAGTTCTCTCTGAGCTGATACACTGCACACAGTAGGTAGAGGAGAATCTGCTCTGTAACTAGCGGTCTCATAGGCCAGAACCATGCAGGACATATATAAAGAAGTACTGACAACGTGCCGATGTGAATAAAGTGCTTTGGTTGTGATAGAAAGCCTCTGCTTAGCTTCAGCATCATATTAAAGCAGATAATGCACATTACATTTATGTCAGTAAAAACAGGTGATTTGTGTATTTCGGCCATCTATGATGTGAGGTAGTGGCTGGCTGTAATGACAGACTTTAGTCTGTTGAAAACAGATCAGCCATGCCAGAAATTTTTGGCGAGATGTCGGCCAAAAATATGAGTGTTGGCAGGATCAGCTGTTGCTTCTTTTTTTTTTTAACGAGTAACAACTAAATTGCCATATGTGACCGTTTAATGTTGATGGTGTATCTGAAATGTAATGTGAACTGCGGCTCTAGCGTGTCAAGAAGTGTATTATATGTACTTGTACTTTATGAAAAGTTACCGACCATTGAAAGTCTGCCAGATGTCTTAAATAATAAAGAAGATTGGTTTCTAGGAGCCGGGCAGCCACAGGTCCTGACTCTTTAGGATAACCTTGAGCAGTATCACTAGAGGATATAGTTATTAGTCTTAGAGCATTATTACATTATAAACCTTCTCCACATCCCCTATTGTATACTGCTCCACCATTACCATATGCGTGTGGACCTGGCGCCTCATTCATGGTCGATATGTCGTGAGCGGCCATGACAGTCCCGGGTCTCTGTTACTGACAATTCACTTTCTTAGGTCGCATTCACACAACGGAGTTACAACTGTGAAACTTGGCCCATATGTTGGTCGGATGTCTGGAGAGGGACTCCTAGTAGTATAGTTCTCTATAGTCCCTGACTCCCAACGACATACTGTCCTGTACCCATTATAGATCGTATGGGACAGTATATAGTAATGAGGCAGGGACTCTGCGCAGCATACATAACTATACGCTACTATACAGCCGTATGACTGCGACCTAATCCATTGTTCACCCAGTTTGTGTTTCCACAATGAAGGTAATTGTTAAATACTTCACTTATGTCTGTAGGACCAGGAGATGTTATTGTCCACCATGACCCGATGTACCTGTCTATGAGGTCTAGAAGCTGCAGAGTCTTTCCCTGGGCCCTCGGTTACAATGTGATGCTAAATAAATGAGAATGACACACGATATGGGCAATTTACTCATTTACCCCCAAAATACTATAGACCAGGCTACGATAAGTCAGCCATGTTATGATGACAGCAGTTTCACCTGGATTCTGTATGGCACAGAGTAGGAGGGAGAGAGAGGTTCATTGGGGCCGAAAACTTCAACTTATTTATTATTATTCTTACTTATATATCGCCATCATATGCCGCAGCGCTTTACAGATATTGTCAGTCACTGTCCCATATAGGGCTCACAATCTACATTACTCCGGAGAAGACCGCTCTATTGAAGATTTGCGGGTTGTGGTTTTAATGGGACATTTTAAGACACAGAGATATAGAAAGGAATGGGAATATAAGTTACTGCAAAAATTTCAAACCCTGCAATTTGGACTTAATATTCCTGCCAGTTTCATGTCACATTATGTATGAGCTGTGAGGGTCACAAATCACCTCCTGATAGCAAACAGATAACAGCGAGAATTACTGATCCCTCCGTCACACCCCACAACTTTACAAACTGTTTATTTCCTGTCCTGTTGTAAATAACTTCTCTACTTATGTTGCATTTTGTTATTCCAAGATCCTTTGAAGATCTATGTCTTGTGTGTGTATAAAGAGTGTGAATTTTCAGTTTCTTGTATAACACCATGTCTGAAGAAGAGAGCCAGCACTCTTGAAAGCTCACTATCACATATACTCAGTTAGCCTCTAAAAGGTGTCGCCTGATTTCTTCTCTTCCACTACTTTCTATGGCTAACACGGTACAACATTATACTACTATCTACATTCCCTATCAGGATGTCTTTGGAGTGTGGGAGGAAACCCATGCAAACACTGGGAGAACATACAAACTACACGCAGATGTTGTCCATGGCAGGACTCCAGCGCGGCAAGGCTACAGTGCTAACCACTGAGTCACTGTGCCGCCCTCCAACTTACGCCTCTGACTTCACATGTGACTGATTGTTATATGTTACTGGGAGGAGTGACACGTGGACTTGTATAGTCATACTGGTAGTGACCTGTTCTCACAGTACTGCGTCATCCAGAAGGTTATGTCTCTGTGCATTAGATCAGCACAACGAGCAGGTGCCATGTGAGGGCATCTGTCTTTATCTGACCACAGTCTGACCGTCACACGGGCCCAGGTGAGGAAGGAGATGAAAAAAATCAAGGCGAGGAAAGCCGCAGGGCCAGATGACATCAGTGCAAGGCTAATTAAGACTTGTGGGGACCAGCTGTGTGGTATAATTACATATATGTATAATATGAGCCTGAGGCAGGAAATAGTCCCTGAATTATGGAAATCTTCTTGTGTGGTACCAGTTCCAAAGAAACCTCACCCTATGAACCTCAACGACTACAGACCTGTAGCACTGACATCCCACTTGATGAAGATCTTAGAGAGATTGGTTCTCACACATCTTCGCCCTCTAGTGAGCCCCGCTATGGACCCTCTCCAGTTTGCTTATCGACCGGGCATTGGGGTAGATGATGCCATCATCCACCTTCTGCACAGGGCTCTGTCTCACCTGGAAAAACCAGGGAACACGGTGAGAATAATGTTCTTTGATTTCTCCAGTGCTTTTAACACCATACAGCCCAGGTTACTGAGAGACAAGCTGGGCCTTGCTGGAGTGGACCACCACCTCTCCAACTGGATCCTAGACTACCTCACAAATCGACCTCAATACGTGAGAGCCCAAGACTGTGTGTCAGGTACCGTGATCTGTAATACGGGGGCACCTCAGGGTACGGTTCTCGCCCCTTTCCTCTTCACACTGTACACTGCAGATTTTAGGTGCAACTCATCCAGCTGCTACCTACAGAAGTATTCTGACGACTCTTCAATAGTGGGTCTCATCACAGACGATGATGACAGGGAGTACAGAGAACTGAACCGGTTTTTTGTGGACTGGTGCCACCGGAACCACCTGAAGATTAACGCGGGGAAGACCAAGGAGATGGCGGTGGACTTCCGCAAAGGCAGAAGCCCTCCTAAACCAGTGGACATCCTGGGGACGGGCATCGAGATTGTGAACACCTATAAGTACCTGGGTTTGCTCCTTAATAATAAGCTGGACTGGGCAGATCATATGGAGGCCCTGTACAGGAAGGGCCACAGCAGGCTCTACCTGCTTAGGAAACTGAGAGCCTTTGGAATCCGGGGGGCACTTCTTAGAACTTTCTTCAACTCGGTAGTGGCATCAGCCATCTTCTTTGGAGTGGCCTGCTGGGGGAGCAGTATATCAACCAGGGATAGGAATAGACTGGACAAGCTGATTAGAAGGGCCAGCTCTGTCCTGGGGAGCCCACTGGACCCAGTGCAGGTGGTGGGTGACAGAAGGATACTGTCCGTGGTGAGCTCCATGCAGAAGAAGAAGTCCCATCCCATGCATGAGACTGTGATCGCGCTGAGCAGTACTGTCAGTGACCGACTGCTCCACCCTAGGTGTGAGAAGGAGCGCTATCGGAAGTCTTTCCTCCCCACCGCGGTTAGGCTGTACAACCAACACCGACCTAAGCGGAGATCATTACATACAGAGAACTGAAATATCTCTCTGCCTGTTAAATCCCCCCCCCCCCCCGCTACGTCCTATCTGTCTGTCTGCTATCAGTGTAATGCCTCTCACCTTGGAACATTCCTGTACATGTTGTATTTGTATTTGTATCTGCTTATCTTATCTTATCTTTGCTGCTGTAACACACTGAATTTCCCCACTGTGGGACTATTAAAGGACTATTATTATTATTATTATTATTATTATTATCAGGAGAGGGCGCCTGGTGGTGTCCAGTACTTATGGTGGAAGCAGCCCATATATTTAAGTGAGCAGCTCCTATAGGTCTCTCATAGGTGCAGTTATGGGTGTACTAGTCTTTGTGTTCTGGCGCGCTGAGCCCTTCAGGTTATAAGTCAGGAGTCCACAAGGAGCGGAGAGGTGGTGACTCAGTAGTGTACTTTATGATGCTCAGCTGTCCTCTGAAGGATCTCTTTCTCATTGGCGTAAAGAGGAATCTTGTGGTCCAGGAGCTGCCAGCGGAGCGATACCTCGAAGTCAGATTCTATCAAGTTCTACAATAATAGAAGTATCATTAGATCTAAGGACAAAGGAGCAGCGATGGACAGAAGAACGGTGGACAGAGGAGCGGCGTTGTACACAGGAGCGGCGGACAGAAGAACGGTGGACAGAGGAGCAGCGGCAGACAGAAGAACGGCGGACAGAAGAATGGTGGACAGAGGAGCATCGGCATACAGAAGAACAGTGGACAGAGGAGCAGCGGTGGACAGAGGAGCGGCAGTGTACAGAGGAGCGGCAGTGTACAGAGGAGCTGCGGACAGAGAAGCAGCGGCAGACAGAGGAGCGGCGGTGTACAGAGGAGCGGCGGACAGAAGAACGGTGGACAGAGGAGCCACTTTCACACTGTCAGTAATATATATATATATATATATATATATATATATATAATTAGTAAAATAGAAAATAAAAGCCGGTTCCAGCATCCAAAAATTGAAATAACATATAACTTTTAATTCATGTAAAATTTAAAAAAAGTAACAACAGTTACATGCGAAGAGGATTTTCTATTTTCCTAATATTCTGCTCCAACGAAGTCCGGAGAGTGTTCTCTGCATCCTATGATACATTTTCTATGGAACTAATTGGCATATGGATACGGTGAGCCGAATATTTAACTTTCTTCTATTTAATATATAATTAGTGACATTAGACTAGGGAGATTATATTTATAGTACCGTATTTTTTGGACTATAAAACGCACCTAGGTTTTAGAGGAGGAAAAGAGAGAAAAAAATTTTGAAGCAAAAAAATGGTAAAATACAGCCGGGAAAAAAAAGTATTTAGTCGGCCACCAATTGTGCAAGTTCTCCCACTTATAAAGATGAGGCCGGCCTGTAATTGTCATCATAGGTAGACCTCAACTATGAGAGACAAAATGAGAAAACTAATCCAGAAAATCACATTGTCTGATTTTTAAAGAATTTATTTGCAAATTATGGTGGAAAATAAGTATTTGGTCAATAACAAAAGTTCATCTCAATCCTTTGTTCTATCTCCTTTGTTGGCAATGACAGAGGTGAAACGTTTCCTGTAAGTCCTCACAAGGTTGGCGCACACTGTTGCTGGTATGTCGGCCCATTCCTCCATGCAGATCTCCTCTAGAGCAGGGATGTTTTGGAGCTGTCGCTTGGCAACACGGACTTTCATCTCCCTCCAAAGGTTTTCTATGGGGCTGAGATCTGGAGACTGGCTAGGCCACTCCAGGACCTTGAAATGCTTCTTACGAAGCCGCTCCTTCGTTGTCCTGGCGGTGTGCTTGGGATCATTGTCATGCTGAAAGACCCAGCCATGTTTCATCTTCAATGCCCTTGCTGATGGAAGGAGGTTTGCACTCACAATCTCCCCATACATGGCCCCATTCATTCTTTCATGTACACGGATCAGTCGTCCTGGTCCTTTTGCAGAGAAACAGCCCCATACATGATGTTGCCCCCCCATGCTTCACAGTAGGTATGGTGTTCTCTGGATACAACTCAGCATTCACTCTCCTCCAAACACCACGAGTTGTGTTTCTACCAAACAGTTCTACTTTGGTTTCATCTGACCATATGACATTCTCCCAATACTCTTCTGGAACATCCAAATGCTCTCTAGCAAACTTCAGACGGGCCCGGATATGTACTGGCTTAAGCAGGGGGACACGTCTGGCACTGCAGGATCTGAGTTCCTGGCGGCGTAGTGTGTTACTGACGGTAGCCTTTGTTACGTTAGTCCCAGCTTTCTGCAGGTCACTCACTAGGTCCCCCCCGTGTGGTTCTGGGATTTTTGCTCACCGTTCTTGTGATCATTTTGACCCCACGGGGTGAGATCTTGCGTGGAGCCCCTGATGGAGGGAGATTATCAGTGGTCTTGTATGTCTTCCATTTTCTAATTATTGCTCCCACAGGTGATTTCTTCACACCAAGCTGCTTGCCTATTGCAGATTCAGTCTTCCCAGCCTGGTGCAGGGCTACCATTTTGTTTCTGGTCCTTCCACAGCTCTTTGGTCTTCACCATAGTGGAGTTTGGAGTGTGACTGTTTGAGGTTGTGCACACAAACAGAAGAAAAAAGCACCGAGCAGTGCATAGTGCATTATCATTTAGAATAAAAGGAAGACAAGGTAGAGACAATTTGCTCCTCACCTTTTTAGGTTGTGTTTAATAACACAACCAACTTCAAGAGTATTTAACAGGTGGATATAGGATCGCTGCTGTCACTGTGTAGCACCCTTCAGGAGGTGAGAGGACAATGGAGGTATTTGGACCCCTATACACGGACTGCGCAGATCCAAAGGGTATTAGCAAAAAATGATTTATTTCCCAAGGTATGGTACTGTAAGCACACACAACACATTTCGGGACCAGCAAGTCCCTTTTTCAAGTGTATCACACTACAATAAAACATCAAACATTAAAATTCATAAATATCATAAATACCAATTGAAAATATATGATAAAAAATGAAAAATAAAAAATATTAGTATTAAAAGTCATTGTGGGAATATGCAACATATATGACTTAATATATAAAAAGAAAATATATATAAATAAATAACTAAATAAATGAATGAATACATAAAGAATTAGTGCTCAATAGTTCCAAAGAATCCATTAGCATTAGTAGAAATTCAAGCAAATAAGTTTAAACAGTGGATTAATGCTATAGAATAAACATCTTTTGATAGTCATGAGCATAGGCACCTACAGAGATATGTTTGTAAACTGTCCACTCATCTTAAGGACTCAGCCAATGTCATAAGAGATTTGTAAAACATAACATGGAAATCCACCTAGATTTGGGCTACTTTAGATGTTGCTTCGCTATATAGCAATATCCCCCATGCCAATGGGATTGCTGCTATTTCAACAGTTTTGACAAATGATTCTACTATGCCTGACCAACAGAGAGAATTTTTACTCATTGGTATTGAATTCATATTGAAACATAATGTTTTTGAATTTGAGGGAAAAATCTACCTCCAAAATAGGGGGACGGCTATGGGGACCAAATTTGCTCCCAGCTATGCCAATCTTTATATGGGGAGTTTTGAGGATGAATTTATCCACAAAAATAAAGATTGGTCACAGCATATTATTTATTTTAAGAGATTTATTGACGATTTACTATTCATATGGGACGGCTCTCCAAATGAGTTTGTTAATTTCACCCAATATTTAAACAACTGGGGACTAAAATTCTTGGGGAAAACAGAACCCGTTGAAATAGAATTTTTGGACCTAATTCTGGTGGGTTCCACTGAGGGCATCACTACTCGGACATTTTTTAAAAAAGTATTCATTTATTTATTTATTTATTTATTTATTTATATTTTCTTTTTACATATTAAGGCATACTTGTTGCATATTCCCACAATGACTTTTAATACTAATATTTTTTATTTTTCATTTTTTATCATATATTTTCAATTGGTATTTATGAATTTTAATGTTTGATGTTTTATTGTAGTGTGATACACTTGAAAAAGGGACTTGCTGGTCTCGAAACGCGTTGTGTGTGTGCTTACTGTACCATACCATGGGAAATAAATCATTTTTTGCTAATACCCTTTGGATCTGCGCAGTCTGTGTATAGTGGTCCAAATACCTCCATTGTTTGAGGTTGTGGACAGGTGTCTTTTATACTGATAATGTCACACAGGAGCCATTACTACAGGTAATGAGTGGAGGACAGAGGAGCCTCTTAAAGGAGAAGTTACAGGTCTGGGAGAGACAGAAATCTTGCTTGTTTGTAGGTGACCAAATACTTATTTTCCACCATAATTTGCAAATAAATTCTTAAAAAATCAGACAATGTGATTTTCTGGATTAGTTTTCTCATTTTGTCTCTCATAGTTGAGGTCTACCTATGATGACAATTACAGGCCGGCCTCATCTTTATAAGTGGGAGAACTTGCACAATTGGTCGCTGACTAAATACTTTTTTTCCCCACTGTATATACATATTGTAGCGTCTCTGCCTGTTCGGGTGCTCCGAGGCATAGGCGCAGAAGGCGTGCTCAGTTTGATTCCTTGCTTAAGGTTCTTGTTGCTCAGTCTGAACACTGTCCTATGTAATTGAATTTCAGCCACACCTGCACCTTGTTTCTCTCCGCTCCTCTAACAGTTAATCTCAGCCTTGCCTGTGTGATTGACAGCCTGTCTACCAATCCTGTCTGGGGCAGGTCCTGACTTTCTATAAACAGGTCATCAGCTCCCACATGGTCGCTCACTAGTGAGATTCTGTCCTGTGACTTCTCCCTGCTAGCTCCTTTTCTGCTATTACCTGTATTCTTTCCTGATCTCTGGCTTTGTCTCTGACTATTCTCTTGGATTGTGATTTTGTACTGCATTGCTTGACTGTTACCGACCCCTTGGCTCGCTGACCTCCCTTTATTGTTGTTTGTCCTGTCTGCATTCTGTGCTGTCACCTATATTAAGAAGGGAACATCGACCAGTTGCTGCTGTCACCTAGGACAGATAGGCAAGTTAGCCAGGAATAGCGGGGGGGGGTTCAGATTTAGGGTTAACTGTCTTGTTGTGCCCCTCCCCCCAGGGTTCTGCAGCAGCACTGGGAATTGCCCAACTGGCATTCCCCTTACACATATATACACAGTGACTTGTAAAAGTCTTCACACCCCTTGACCTTTGTCACATTTTGCCACAACCATAAACTTAAATGTATTTTCTGGAGATTTTCAACACAAAGTATCAGATAATTGTAAAGTGGAAGGAAAATGATACAAACTTATCAAATCTGTAATCCAATAAAAATCTGACAAGTGTGTTGTTCAAAAGTCTTCAGCCCCCTGTACTCTGATACCCTTAAATACAATCCAGTGCACACAATTGCCCTCAGAAATCACTTAATAAGTTAATAGAGTCCGGCTGTGTGTAATGTAGTCTCAGTATAAATATATCTGTTCTGTGAGGGCCTCAGTGGTTCGTTACAGAACATTAGTGAACAAACAGCATCATGAAGACCAAGGAACTCACCAGACAGGTCAGAGATAAAGTTGTGGAGAAGTGTAAAGCAGGGATAGGTTATAGAAACATATCCCAAGCTTTGAGCATCCCAAGGAGCGCTGGAAAAAGTATTCTACAACTGCAAACCTACCAAGACATGGCCGTCCACCTAAACTACCAGATCACTGAGCAAGGAGAGCGCTGGTCAGAGAAGCAGCCAAGAGGCCCATGGTCACTGTGGAGGAGCTGCAGAAATCCTCAGGTACAGGGAGAATCTGTCCACAGGACAACTAGAAGTCGCTGCGCACTCCACAAATCTGCCAATCTATATGGAGGAGCGGCAAGAAGGAAACCATTGTTGTAAGAAAGACATAAGAAGTGGCGTCTGCAGTTTATGGCCACAAGTCATATAGGGGACACAGCAAACATGTGGGAGAAGGTGCTCTGCTCAGAGGAGGCCAAAGGGGAACGTCATGGCCTAAATACAAAGTAACCCTGCTCATCCCCCTGAACACCCCGTCATCCCCACTGTGACACATAGGGGGCAGCATCATGCTGGGGGGACAGGGAATCTGCTCAGAGGAGATGGGAAGATGGATGGAGCTAAATACAGGCCAATCCTGGAAGAAAACCTGAGACTGGAGGCTGCAAAAGACAAGACTGGGGAGGAGATTCCAGCAAGACAATGACCCTAAACCTCCAGCCCGAGCTCCAGGGGAAGGTTTAGATGACAGAATATTCCGGGGTTAGACCCAGTCACAGTCCAGACCCAAATCCCACTGAGCGTCTGTGGCAAGACATGAGAATTACTGATCACAGACGCTCCATCCAATCTGGGGCAGAAATCTCATCTCTAGATGTGCAAAGCTGGAAGAGACCGAGCCCAAAAGACGCGGAGCTGGAATTGTGGCCAAAGGAGCTCTACAAAGTATTGCTATAGGGGGCTGAAGACTTTTGCACATCACACTTGTCAGATGTTTATTGGATTACAGATTTGATAACCTTGTATCATTTTCTTCCACTTCACAATTATCTGATACTTTGTGTTGTCACTGAAAATCTCAAGAAAATACGTTGAAGTTTGTGGTTGTGACAAAATGTTAAAAAGTTAAAGGGGTGTGAAGACTTTTACAAGCCACTGTATGTATATATATATAATACACACCTATATACAGTCTCACTCACCAGCTCCTCCTTCCTGTGACTACAGCCGCTGTATCCCTAGTCTAATGCCATTATATCTACAACCCCAATTCCAATGTTGTGTAAAACATAATTACTGTAAAGCCAGAATATGATGATTCTGCAAATCCTTTTCAGCCTCTATTCAATAGAATCCACTACAAAGACAAGAGATTTCGTGTTCAAACCCATAAACTTTTTGCAAATATTCCCTTGTCTTGTATTTGATGCCTGTAACACGTTCCATAAAGCTGGGCCCGGAGCAACAAAAGACTGGGAAAGTTGTTTGGAGCTTCCAGAGGTGAACAGGTTAATAGGAAACAGGTGAGTGTCATGATTGGGTATAAAGGGAACCTCTCCGAAATGCTCAGTCCTTCACAAGCAAGGATGGGGCGAGGTTCACCACTTTGTGACCAACTGCGTGAGCAAATAGTCCAGCAGTTTAAGAACAACATTTCTCAACGTACAGTCCATAATATCATCGAAAGATTCAGAGAATCCGGACAAATCTCTGCAAGTAAGCGGCAAGGCCGAAAACCAACATTGAATGGCCGTGACCTTTGATCCCTCAGGTGGCACTGCAGTAAAAGCCAACATCATTCTGTAACGGATATTACCGTCACATGGGCTCAGGAACACGTCAGAAAACCCTTGTCAGGGAACACAGGTCATTGCTACATCTACAAGTGCAAGTTAAAGCTCTACCATGTAAAGCCAAAGCCGTATATCAGCAACACCCAGAAACATCGCCGGCTTCACTGGACCCGAGCTCATCTGAGATGGACTGGCGCAAAGTGGGAAAGTGTCCGGTGGTCTGACCAGTCCACATTTCATATTGTTTATGGAAATCATGGACGTCATGTCCTCCGAGCCAAAGAGGAAAAGGACTGTCCAGATTATCAGCGCAAAGTTCAAAAGACAGAATCTCTGGTATGGGGGGTGTTAGTGCACATGGCACATCTCTGATGGTATGGGGGGTGTTAGTGCACATGGCACATCTCTGATGGTATGGGGGGGTGTTACTGCCCATGGCACATCTCTGATGGTATGGGGGGGGTGTTAGTGCACATGGCACATCTCTGATAGTATGGGGGGTGTTAGTGCACATGGCACATCTCTGATGGTATGGGGGGTGTTAGTGCACATGGCACATCTCTGATGGTATGGGGGGTGTTAGTGCACATGGCACATCTCTGATAGTATGGGGGGTGTTAGTGCACATGGCACATCTCTGATGGTATGGGGGGTGTTAGTGCACATGGCACATCTCTGATGGTATGGGGGGGGTGTTAGTGCACATGGCACATCTCTGATGGTATGGGGGGTGTTAGTGCACATGGCACATCTCTGATGGTATGGGGGGGGTGTTACTGCCCATGGCACATCTCTGATGGTATGGGGGGTGTTAGTGCACATGGCACATCTCTGATGGTATGGTGGGTGTTAGTGCACATGGCACATTTCTGATGGTATGGGGGGTGTTAGTGCCCATGCCACATCTCTGATGGTATGGGGGGTGTTAGTGCACATGGCACATCTCTGATGGTATGGGGGGTGTTAGTGCACATGGCACATCTCTGATGGTATGGGGGGGTGTTAGTGCACATGGCACATCTCTGATGGTATGGGGGGGTGTTAGTGCACATGGCACATTTCTGATGGTATGGGGGGTGTTAGTGCCCATGCCACATCTCTGATGGTATGGGGGGTGTTAGTGCACATGGCACATCTCTGATGGTATGGGGGGTGTTAGTGCACATGGCACATCTCTGATGGTATGGGGGGGTGTTACTGCCCATGGCACATCTCTGATGGTATGGGGGGTGTTACTGCCAATGGCACATCTCTGATGGTATGGGGGGGTGTTAGTGCCCATGGCACATCTCTGATGGTATGGGGGGGTGTTAGCGCACATGGCACATCTCTGATGGTATGGGGGAGGTGTTAGTGCACATGGCACATCTCTGATGGTATGGGGGGTGTTAGCGCACATGGCACATCTCTGATGGTATGGGGGGGTGTTAGTGCACATGGCACAGCTCTGATGGTATGGGGGGGTGTTAGCGCACATGGCACATCTCTGATGGTATGGGTGGTGTTAGTGCCCATGGCACATCTCTGATGGTATGGGGAGGAGTTAGTGCCCATGGCACATCTCTGATGGTATGGGGGGGTGTTAGTGCACATGGCACATCTCTGATGGTATGGGGGGTGTGTTAGCGCACATGGCACATCTCTGATGGTATGGGGGGGTGTGTTAGCGCACATGGCACATCTCTGATGGTATGGGGGGTGTTAGCGCACATGGCACATCTCTGATGGTATGGGGGAGTGTTAGTGCACATGGCACATCTCTGATGGTATGGGGGGTGTTAGTGCTCATGGCACATCTCTGATGGTATGGGGGGTGTTAGTGCTCATGGCACATCTCTGATGGTATGGGGGGTGTTAGCGCACATGGCACATCTCTGATAGTATGGGGGGGTGTTAGTGCACATGGCACATCTCTGGTATGGGGGGTGTTAGTGCACATGGCACATCTCTGATGGTATGGGGGGGTGTTAGTGCACATGGCACAGCTCTGACGGTATGGGGGGTGTTAGTGCACATGGCACAGCTCTGACGGTATGGGAGGTGTTAGCGCACATGGCACAGCTTGGCACATCTCTGGTATGGGGGGTGTTAGTGCACATGGCACATCTCTGATGGTATGGGGGGGTGTTAGTGCACATGGCACATCTCTGATGGTATGGGGGGTGTTAGTGCAAATGGCACATCTCTGGTATGGGGGGTGTTAGTGCACATGGCACAGCTCTGACGGTATGGGGGGGTGTTAGCGCACATGGCACATCTCTGATGGTATGGGGAGGTGTTAGTGCCCATGGCACATCTCTGATGGTATGGGGGGTGTGTTAGTGCACATGGCACATATCTGATGGTATGGGGGGGTGTTAGTTCTCTGATTGTATGGGGGGGGGTGTTAGTGCCCATGGCACATTTCTGATGGTATGGGGGGTGTTACTGCCCATGGCACATCTCTGATGGTATGGGGGGGTGTTAGTGCCCATGGCACATCTCTGATGGTATGGGGGGGTGTTAGCGCACATGGCACATCTCTGATGGTATGGGGGGGTGTTACTGCCCATGGCACATCTCTGATGGTATGGGGGGGTGTTAGTGCACATGGCACATCTCTGATGGTATGGGGGGTGTTAGTGCCCATGGCACATCTCTGATGGTATGGGGGAGTGTTACTGCCCATGGCACATCTCTGATGGTATGGGGGGGATGTTAGTTCTCTGATTGTATGGGGGGGTGTTAGTGCCCATGGCACATTTCTGATGGTATGGGGGGTGTTACTGCCCATGGCACATCTCTGATGGTATGGGGGGTGTTATTGCCCATGGCACATCCCTGATGGTATGGGGTGGTGTTAGCGCACATGGCACATCTCTGATGGTATGGGGGGTGTTAGTGCCCATGGCACATCTCTGATGGTATGGGGGGTGTTAGTGCCCATGGCACATCTCTGATGGTATGGGGGGTGTTAGTGCCCATGGCACATCTCTGATGGTATGGGGGGGTGTTAGTTCTCTGATTGTATGGGGGGGGTGTTAGTGCCCATGGCACATCTCTGATGGTATGGGGGGGTGTTAGTTCTCTGATTGTATGGGGGGGTGTTAGTGCCCATGGCACATCTCTGATGGTATGGGGGGGTGTTAGCGCACATGGCACATCTCTGATGGTATGGGGGGTGTTAGTGCCCATGGCACATCTCTGATGGTATGGGGGGTGTTAGTGCCCATGGCACATCTCTGATGGTATGGGGGGTGTTAGTGCCCATGGCACATCTCTGATGGTATGGGGGGTGTTAGTGCCCATGGCACATCTCTGATGGTATGGGGGGTTGTAAGTGCCCATGGCACATCTCTGATGGTATGGGGGGGTGTTAGTGCACATGGCACATCTCTGATGGTATGGGGGGGTGTTAGTGCACATGGCACATCTCTGATGGTATGGGGGGTGTGTTAGCGCACATGGCACATCTCTGATGGTATGGGGGGGTGTTAGCGCACATGGCACATCTCTGATGGTATGGGGGGTGTTAGTGCCCATGGCACATCTCTGATGGTATGGGGGGTGTGTTAGCGCACATGGCACATCTCTGATGGTATGGGGGGGTGTTAGTGCCCATGGCACATTTCTGATGGTATGGGGGGGGTGTTAGTGCCCATGGCACATCTCTGATGGTATGGGGGGGGGTGTTAGCGCACATGGCACATCTCTGATGGTATGGGGGGTGTTACTGCCCATGGCACATTTCTGATGGTATGGGGGGGTGTTAGTCTGATGGTATTGGGGGTGTTATAGCCCATGGCACAGCTCTGATGGTATGGGGGGGTGTTAGCGCACATGGCACATCTCTGGTATGGGGGGTGTTAGCGCACATGGCACATCTCTGATGGTATGGGTGTGTTCGTGCACATGGCACATCTCTGATGGTATGGGGGGTGTTAGTGCACATGGCACATCTCTGATGGTATGGGGGTGTTAGTGCACATGGCACATCTCTGGTATGGGGGGTGTTAGCGCACATGGCACATCTCTGATGGTATGGGTGTGTTCGTGCACATGGCACATCTCTGATGGTATGGGGGGGTGTTAGTGCACATGGCACATCTCTGATGGTATGGGGGGGTGTTAGTGCACATGGCACATCTCTGGTATGGGGGGTGTTAGTGCACATGGCACATCTCTGATGGTATGGGGGGGTGTTAGCGCACATGGCACAGCTCTGATGGTATGGGAGGTGTTAGTGCACATGGCACATCTCTGGTATGGGGGGTGTTAGTGCACATGGCACATCTCTGATGGTATGGGGGGTGTTAGTGCTCATGGCACATCTCTGATGGTATGGGGGGTGTTAGTGCACATGGCACATCTCTGATGGTATGGGGGGGTGTTAGCGCACATGGCACAGCTCTGATGGTATGGGAGGTGTTAGTGCACATGGCACATCTCTGATGGTATGGGGCAGTGTTAGTGCCCATGGCACGTTTGTGTAGACACCATTCATGCTGTAAGGTACATACAGGTTTGGAGTAACATTTGCTGCCATCCAGGCCACATCTTTTTCAGGGACGTCACTTCTTATTTCAGTAAGACAATGCCAGGCACATTCTGCAGGTGATACAACAGTGTGGCTTGGTAGTAATAGAGTGCGGCTACTAGACTGTCCTGCCTGCAGTCCACACCTGTCTCCCATTGATAATGTGCGGTACATTATGAAGCACAAAATACAACAACGGAGACCCCGGACTGAGGAGCAACTGAAGTTGTACATCAAGCAAGAATGGGAAAGAATTCCAGCTACAAAGCTCCAACAATTTGTGTCCTCAGTTCCCAAACGCTTATTGAGTGACCCAGCTTTATGGAACGTGTTACAGGCACCAAATTCAAAATGTGTGAATATTTGCAACTGTGTGTGTATGTGTATATATATATATATCCCTAGTTTAATACTATATATATATCTGTACAGTACAGACCAAAAGTTTGGACACACCTTCTCATTCCAAGAGTTTTCTGTATTTTCATGACTATAACAATTGTAGATTCACACTGAAGGCATCAAAACTATGAATTACCACATGTGGAATTATATACTTACCAAAAAAGTGTGAAACAACTGAAAATATGTCTTATATTCTAGGTTCTTCAAATTAGCCACCTTTTGCTTTGATTACTGCTTTGCACACTCTTGGCATTCTCTTGATGAGCTTCAAGAGGTAGTCACCTGAAATGGTCTTCCAACAGTCTTGAAGGAGTTCCCAGAGATGCTTAGCACTTGTTGGCCCTTTTGCCTTCACTCTGCGGTCCAGCTCACCCCAAACCATCTGGATTGGGTTCAGGTCTGGTGACTGTGGAGACCAGGTCATCTGGCGTAGCACCCCATCACTCTCCTTCTTGGTCAAATAGCCCTTACACAGTCTGGAGGTGTTTGGGGTCATTGTCCTGTTGGTCCAACTAAACGCAAACCGGATGGAATAGCATGCCGCTGCAAGATGCTGTGGTAACCATGCTGGTTCAGAATAAATCCCCACCAGTGTCACCAGCAAAGCCCCCACACACCATCACACCTCCTCCTCCATGCGTCACGGTGGGAACCAGGCATGTAGAGTCCATTCCTTCACCTTTTCTGCGTCGCACAAAGACAGGGTGGTTGGAACCAAAGATCTCAAATTTGGACTCATCAGACCAAAGCCCAGATTTCCACAGGTCTAATGTCCATTCCTTGTGTTCTTCTTGTGCTTGTTGCCTGTCCTTAGCAGTGGTTTCCTAGCAGCTATTTTACCATGAAGGCCTGCTGCACACAGTCTCCTCTTAACAGTTGTTGTAGAGATGTGTCTGCTGCTAGAACTCTGTGTGGCATTGACCTGCTCTCTAATCTGAGCTGCTGTTAACCTGCGATTTCTGAGGCTGGTGACTCGGATGAACTTATCCTCCGCAGCAGAGGTGACTCTTGGTCTTCCTTTCCTGGGGCGGTCCTCATGTGAGCCAGTTTCTTTATAGCGCTTGATGGTTTTGGCCACTGCACTTGGGGACACTTTCAAAGTTTTCCCAATTTTTCGGACTGACTG
Source organism: Leptodactylus fallax (assembly GCA_947044405.1). NCBI lineage: Eukaryota > Metazoa > Chordata > Amphibia > Anura > Leptodactylidae > Leptodactylus > Leptodactylus fallax. The sequence continues at coordinate 58,301 of CAMRHE010000463.1, forward strand.
ACCTTCATTTCTTACAGTAATGATGGCCACTCGTTTTTCTTTACTTAGCTGCTTTTTTCTTGCCATAATACAAATTCTAACACTCCATTCAGTAGGACTATCAGCTGTGTATCCACCTGACTTCTGAACAACACAACTGATGGTCCCAACCCCATTTATAAGGCAAGAAATCCCACTTATTAAACCTGACAGGGCACACCTGTGAAGTGAAAACCATTTCAGGTGACTACCTCTTGAAGCTCATCAAGAGAATGCCAAGAGTGTGCAAAGCTGTAATCCAAGCAAAAGGTGGCTACTTTGAAGAACCTAGAATATAAGACATATTTTCAGTTGTTTCACACTGTTTTGGTAAGTATATAATTCCACATGTGGTAATTCATAGATTTGATGCCTTCAGTGTGAATCTACAATTTTTATAGTCATGAAAATACAGAAAACTCTTGTAATGAGAAGGTGTGTCCAAACTTTTGGTCTGTACTGTGTGTATATATATATACATATAAAAACCTAATGTGTATGTATAATATAGGTAGGCAATTCAGACTAGGTGTTTAGGTGTGGAGATCACAGTAAGATATAGGCCAAAATTGATGTAAATTCAGTGCAAAGTGCTATGAATGTAATTGGTGAGCGGTGTGGCTGTGTGCTACAAGACCAATATTAGTCACATGACCGGAGTTTCTACATCAAGCCTAATAAGCCATGGAGGGGATTTTATAGGATTAAGAACCAATGGGAATTGAAAAGAGATGAATGATTTACAGATGTCTGGGTACAGGCCGCCCCATAGGGGCAACAGATAAGATGGGGAACTCATCAGATGGCATGTAAAGGACTGAGCTGATGGATTTCATGGCTCATCATTACTGATATCATAAGATATCTGGTAGGTAGACGTACCAGGGGTGAGCTCTGATGTCAGCTATTGAAGACCATCGGGCGCTCAAATTATTTTTGCCCAGGTGCCCCTTTTCTGTGGATTACAGTGTTTATTACTGCAAACTAGAGAAAATGTTCTGCAATAAGATATTTCTCAAGAGAAAAGACAATGGAGAAGTCCTGGAAGCTGATAAACACAATAAGGCCATCCTTGCCAGGAAGTGCAGAAGAGGGCCACGGTCTCCATCATGATTAGGGGTTTGGCAGTTACCTGCAGAAATTGATCATTAGATTCTTTAGTGTCAAAGTGAATGTTGATGGCCAAGGTCTCGATCCAGGCATTATCTGTGTTTCGTGGATCATCCAGATACCCATGGAAGACCTGCGGTAGATTCGTGTCACATTGATCACATGAATTGTCAGGTAGCAAATTGTCTTATGTCTCCCCGGTCAACCCACACAGTACCAACCTCTATCCCAGCATCAAGCAAAGTCAGAAACTTGCTGAGATATCCACGCTTCAGGAGAGTCTGGAACTTAAGTGGAACCTGCTCGCCGGGATCCAGAGTCCCCTGTGATGTAATGGAAAGAATTACCCATAATACATTGCAACATACAGTTATGCTAAAAAGTTTCCATACCCCGGCAGATTTTTTGTTTTTTTTTGGTCTTTTTTTCAGAGAATATGAACGATAACACAAAAACTTTTTCTCCCCTCATGGTTAGTGGTTGGTTGAAGCCATTTTTTTTTTAACTGTAATTTTTATTACATTTATAAATATAATAAACAATGTTGAAAATAAAGGTGGTAAACAATAGCAAAAAACAATAGTAAAATGAATGGACAAGGGCATTCCACTGCAAAAAGTACATATCAGAAAATAGCAAACAAAAACACCGAGAAAGTGATAAGGGGAAGACAACAAGGGAAAGGAAGGGAGTACAGGGGGAGGGAAGAGAGTCAGAGACCTTGTAGAGTACAATGAGCGTCCCAGGATGACCACACAGCATGGAAAGCTTCCACTGAATGATTAAGAGAGGCAGTCAGGAGCTCCATGCTACGAACGTCCTTCATGCGAGCGATGAGCTCAGAACCCGTTGGAGGGGAGGATTTCCTCCAATGGAGAGCAATTAATGTTTTAGCGGCAGTACAGAGTAGCAAAAATAGTTTGGAGGACAATTTGCTGAAATGTCTGGGAGGAAGGTTAAGCAAGTAAATGAGGAGATCTAAGGGAACACCTTCTACAAATAGGGCATCAGTGAGACGTTCAACCTCAATCCAGAAGGGACCAATCTGTGGGCACTCCCAGCAAACCTGGTACAGTGTGGTACCAATGCATGAGCAGCTTATATTGAGTCTCCCGAAAAGTCACACATGTTGAGGACTTGGCTGCTCGAGACCAGATAATCTGCCATTGCCCAGGCGAAATCTGCCTATGCGGGGCCTCCGACCACTTAACCATATATTTATGAGAGAGGGAGGCCCTTTCCTTTGGAGAGGACAAGAGACTCTTTCAAAAGCTGTAGGAAGCGAGACCCTCAGGGAACTGAACAGAGAGAACACAAAATGAGCAATCTGCCAGTAGTGCAACCATTCAGAGGCGGGTAAGTGTAGAACAGAGGTAAAATAATGAAATGGCCTAAGCTCCAAGGTCGCTGGGTCCACCAGATCAGCATTGTGGAAAAGGCCCATTCTACTCCAGGGTTGCACCATAGCCCCCGTAAGTCCCTCCGGGAGGAGCAGGTTGTACAGGAAGGAGATCATTGAGGAGTGAGGGAAGGCTAGAGGGAAAAGTTTAGAGCAAGTCATCCATATGGCACGTGTGAAACGAATGGGCCCGAGGAGAGGGGCAGCAGGGAGAGGAGGGGAGCGGGACCACAGAAGCACAGCCAGAGCTTTTCAATGTCGACCCACTTAGTGAAAGCTTGTGGCACGGCCCAAAACGGGAGACAGTGCAAGTGGGTCACCCAGTAATAATGCAGGATATGCGGGACCGCAAGCTCCTCCCTCGTTTTTGCCCGTTAACATCACCGAACGAGGGATACGATGGCGTTTACCATTCCAGATAAACTGGAAAATCGATTTTTGGAGCCGCGATGAGACCTAGGAGGGATATATGGAGAGGGTGCCATTTGTCTAGGAGAGAGTGAAATTCATTAAAGAGACGAGGGTAGTTGACTGAATAGAGTAAAGGGAAGACAACTGCCTAAATCGCGGAGGGAGCGCTCCCTCCACTGAAAGTCAAAGTTAGACCGAAGGAGCTGCAGGGTGGGGTCAGGGATATTAAGGGGTAATGCCTCCGTCTTAGTGGGGTTAACTTTATATCCGGAGAGATCACCATATTCCTTTAGCATTTGAAGAAGGTTGGGAAGAGAAGTGTGAGGATTGGTGAGGGTCAAAAGAACATCGTCCGCAAACAGGCCTATCTTAAAGTCTCTATCACGAACTGCTACCCCAGTAATGCTAGGATTGGACCGGACTTGGGATGCTAAGGGCTCAATATACAAGGCAAATATGAGGGGGGATAAAGGACAGCCTTGACGCTTTCCATTGTGGATGGGGAACGAGGATGAAAAGGAGTTAGGCAACTTGACCGCCCCCGAGGGCCAAGAATAAAGTATTTTGACCACCATAAGAAACGCTCCAGAAAACCCGAATTTTTCAAGGGTGGCAAACATGAATGACCAATCGAGGCGGTCAAAGGCCTTTTCAGCGTCAAGGCTCAGAAAGAGGGTGGGCACGGCGGAACGGTTGGCAACATCTATTAGATCCACAGTCCTCCTGGTGTTGTCACCCCCTTGACAGCAAGGGACGAAACCCACCCGGTCCTTATGGATAAGGGACGGAAGCCAAGTGTTGAGCCTATTAGCCAGGATCTTAGTGAAAAGTTTTATATCAGTATTGAGGAGGACAATGGGACGGTAATTAGTGCAGTCCTGATGGTCCTTACGGGGTTTAGGAACTAGAGTCAAATGGGAATGAAGCATGGACGGAGGAATAGGGGCACCGTTTAAAAAGGAGTTAAAGAGGCGACACATGTGTGGAAGCAGGTCAGAGCGGAAAGTCTTTTAGTAGAGATAGGTGAACCCGTCCAGGTCCGATGCCTTGCCACTCGGGAAACCCCCCAGGGTTACATCAAGTTCCTTCTCCATAATCGGAGCATTCAGACTAACAAGTGCTGAGGTTGGGAGCTTAGGAAGAGGGCAGGAATCAAGATAAGAATGCATGGCCGCGCCCCAGGCAGCCCGGATCCGGACCCACATGGGGGGTGAAGGTTATACAGCTTGGTATAATAGTCCCGGAACAGGGATGCAATAGAATCAGGGTGCTGATGCAGGGTGCCATGAGGGTCCCGAATCGCGTGCGGGGAGGAAGTGGCCTGGTGGTCGCGCAACGTCTTAGCAAGCAGAGTATGGGCTTTGTTGCCCCTCTCATAGTAACGTTGGCAACTATAAAGGAGAAGACGCTGGGTTGCCTGGGTGGCGAGATCACGAAGATCCGCTCTGGCAGCTACCAGTTGGCGGAGGGTGGAGACCGAAGGGGCCTGAGCTAAATGGTCTGATAGAGATCGTATCCGAGTCAATAGAGCGACCTCCCTAGCCTTACAATCTTTTTTAAAACGAGTAGCTAAGACTATACAGTGGCTCCTCATGACAGCCTTATGGGCTTCTCAGAGGGTGGAATCAGAGGAGACAGAATGTACATTATGGCTAAAGTACTCAATGAGCTGGGTACGGAGGGTAGCACAGGACGTCGGAGAATGAAGGAGGGACTCATTCAACCGCCAGTGACAACGTTTGGTCAGGACAGGGTGGGGGGACAGCGTAATCAAAACAGGAGCATGATCAGACCAGGAGATAGGGCCAATGTCTGCATCAGTGAGTAATCTAAGGGCCAATGTATTACCAAAGAAGTAATCTATTCTAGAATGCGTATTGTGGGGATGCGAGTAGAAGATAAAAGTCCGAGCAGCAGGGTTATGGACACGCCAAAGGTCATAAAGGGCAGTGGACCTAATGAGGCAACGGCAAAAAATCTGCCGGGGTATGTAAACTTTTTAGCACAACTGTATTATACAGAGCTCATCTCCCTCACTGTCACTTAGCGCAACCATTGTTTGTAGACCCTCACTGCTTACCCCTGGCAGTGCCCACAGCTCATTGGCCTTTTGCTTCACAACCAACACTTCCAGTGTTCTCTGCAATGTCATCTTATTTGGACCGCTCGCTTTGTTTGTACTCCACCTGCAGATCAAAGATTAGCCAGAAGATGACACAAGCTGTATAGGCCTCTCCGAGAACAACTCCGCTCTATTTAATCCTAGCCAATAGAGCTTGGAGCTACGTTTATATAAAAAGATGTGGTCATCGTGGTAGACAGTCAGGATTCACACAAGTATGGCTCATTGCTTCTCACCTGGTCAGTACTGGATGAAGAGAATGATTTGGTCCAAACCAGCGCAGACTCCCAACTCCCCGGAGTCCTGTTCTTCCCATTGGGTTTCTGAGAGATTGTGAAGAGAATGACAACATTTATCATCATCAGGAGTCCAAGAACCCCATGTCTTTACAGCTTTGTCATCATGAAGTTGATGTTGGATCCTTCATGAGAAGAAATGACAGAAAACATGAAGTATTTGGGAAAGTCATGATGTCTTCTGAGGATGTAACCTCCATATGAAGTACCAGCGCCACTTGAGATAGATGAAGGATGTATTCAAGAGGATCTACTACCTAATGATCAGCCAGGGAGTGTCCCACAACAGGTGACCCATGGACTCATCATCTTACAACTGATATCTGGCAGTCACTGACCAGCCCGTCATTTCTTGTGCATCTTCAACCACTTCACTGTCACCAGTCTGGGGGGGCTTCATAGAGGACTCTGCCTAATCAGATCCATTGTTGCTCATGGACACATGGTTGACCATTCAGCTGCTGCATCTCTAGTCTAAGAGAGCTAGTCAAGAGCTGAGCCCTTCATCAGCAGCCATTGTGTTAAGACACATAGGTGACCGACAGCACCATTTTACAGAGAAGAATATAATTATCATGAGGTCCTATAATGACCAGGACAGAAGAGCAGCATGTGGTAAAGCAAGCTCTGTAAGAGATTGATACATTATTGGACACGAGCAGTCACATGAGATCCTAGGAGATCTCCTGGACAGAAGCAGTCACATGAGGATATAGGATAGCTCCTGGACATAACCTGTCATGTGAGGTTCTATGAGATCTCCTGGACATGATCTGTCACATGAGGTTCTATAAAATCTCCTGGACTTGAGCTGGCATGTGAAGTTATATGAAATCTCATGGACATAAGCCATCATGTGAGGTTATATGAGATCTCCTGGACTTACGCTATCGCATAAGACTATAGGAGATCTCCTGGATATGAGCAGTCATGTGAGGTTCTATGGGATCTCCTTGCGATGACCTGCCACATGAGATCTCCTGAACATAGGCCATCATGAAATGCTGTTGGAGATCCCCTGGACATATGCCTTTGTGAAATGTTTTATGAGGATTTTTTTGGACATAAGCCATCATGTGAGGATATATGAGGATCTCCTAGACATGAGCCATCATGTGAGGATATGTGAGGATCTCCTAGATATGAGCCATCATGTTAGGATATGTGAGACCTGCTGGACATGAGCAATAGCAATGGTGAGTAGGGTGGTAGAGTGCAGCAATAAAGAGATGGGTTCTAGATTGTGAAACTCTGCTTTTCTCCATAAACCTCCCCCAGGCCTCTTCCAAAGTAGCTAATCCTCATAAAACACTTACAGGGGTAGTCCATTCTCAATCTGATATGTCCCCAGGCAGCTGCGGAAGTCCATCAAGCCATCCATCCCATTGTATTTCCTCTTCTTCTGCTGCATTCTGTGGAGACATCACACACTTTAGTGACTTCTTACCATCACTGACTGATCATCAATGTACTAATATTAACTGCCAATGTCATGCATGAGATGTTGTCACAGCCCCGACCCCTGACAGCTCTGGCTTATGGTCCCAGATAATAATAATCTCTGTATTAAGAGGAGAAGAGTCCGTATTTCTGCTGCTCAGTAAGGCTCTTATAATGGTCTGGTCACTTATCTTGTGCCTTACTCTTGTGTAGGGTTGTACGTCCCCCGGTCATATCGCTCTGCATTATAGAGTGGAGGATTGTAGTCAGGGAAGTCCACCTGTAGAAACAACATCAATTGAGGAAAGGCACCAAAACCTCTATAGATGAGCATGAGAAACTGGGAGATGTTTGTATGTGTGATCATTGGTTACTTACAGAAAGCCATGAATACATAGACAATACAGTGCCTTGCGAAAGTATTCGGCCCCCTTGAACTTTTCAACCTTTTGCCACATTTCAGGCTTCAAACATAAGGATATAAAATTTAAATTTTTTGGTGAAGAATCAACAACAAGTGGGACACAATCGTGAAGTAGAACAAAATTTATTGGTTATTTTAAACTTTTGTAAAAAAATAAAAAACTGAAAAGTGGGGCGTGCAATATTATTCGGCCCCTTTACTTTCAGTGCAGCAAACTCAGTCCAGAAGTTCAGTGAGGATCTCTGAATGATCCAATGTTGTCCTAAATGACTGATGATGATAAATATAATCCACCTGTGTGTAATCAAGTCTCCGTATAAATGCACCTGCTCTGTGATAGTCTCAGGGTTCTGTTTAAAGCGCAGAGAGCATCATGAAGACCAAGGAACACACCAGGCAGGTCCGGGATACTGTTGTAGAAAAGTTTAAAGCCGGATTTGGATACAAAAAGATTTCCTAAACTTTAAACATCCCAAGGAGCACTGTGCAAGCGATCATATTGAAATGGAAGGAGTATCAGACCACTGCAAATCTACCAAGACACGGCCGTCCCTCTAAACTTTCATCTCAAACAAGGAGAAAACTGATCAGAGATGCAACCAAGAGGCCCATGATCACTCTGGATGAACTGCAGAGATCTACAGCTGAGGTGGGAGAGTCTGTCCATAGGACAACAATCAGTCGTACACTGCACAAATCTGGCCTTTATGGAAGAGTGGCAAGAAGAAAGCCATTTCTCACAGATATCCATAAAAAGCCACCTGGGAGACACCAAACATGTGGGAGAAGGTGCTCTGCTCAGAGGAAACCAAAATCCAACTTTTTGGCCACAATGTAAAACGATATGTTTGGCGTAAAAGCAGCACAGCTCATCCCCCTGAACACCCCATCCCCACTGTCACACATGGTGGGGGCAGCATCATGGTTTGGGCCGGCTTTTCTTCAGCAGGGACAGGGAAGATGGTTAAAATTGATGGGAAGATGGATGGAGCCAAATACAGGACCATTCTGGAAGAAAACCTGTTGGAGTCTGCAAAAGACCTGAGACTGGGACGGAGATTTATCTTCCAACAAGACAATGATCCCAAACATAAAGCCAAATCTACAATGGAATGGTTCCCAAATAAACGTATCCAGGTGTTAGAATGGCCAAGTCACAGTCCAGACCTGAATCCAATCGAGAATCTGTGGAAAGAGCTGAAAACTGCTGTTCACAAACGCTCTCCATCCAACCTCACTGAGCTCCAGCTGTTTTCCAAGGAAGAATGGGCAAGAACTGATAGAGACAACCCCAAGCGACTTGTAGCTGTAATCGCAGCAAAAGGGGGCGCTACAAAGTATTAACTTAAGGGGGACGAATAATATTGCACGCCCCACTTTTCAGTTTTTTATTTTTTACAAAAGTTTAAAATATCCAATAAATTTCGTTCCTCTTCACGATTGTGTCCCACTTGTTGTTGATTCTTTACCAAAAAATTAAAGTTTTATATCCTTATGTTTGAAGCCTGAAATGTGGCAAAAAGTTGAAAAGTTCAAGGGGGCCGAATACTTTCGCAAGGCACTGTATATGGCTAAAAGTATGTGAACCCCTGTACTGATTAAATTCAGTTGTTTCAGTCACAACCATTGCAGTCCACACATCTATGAAATCTCTTCAGGCAAACCCTAGTAATAATACAGGTCATACAACCCGCATGACTGTACACGTGGCCCTAGTATGTCACGTCTGCCACTAAGTGCCACTGGCTGGAGTACTGCGAAACCATAAAGGTTTGGGGCGGTTTTCAGGGTTAATGCTGCATCATGCAAAGACATTCTACATAATTGATAACAGTTCGGGGCAGACTCTTTTCTGCTCCCGTATGCGCAGCGAGCCCCATAAAGACCAGGGGGAGGAGGAACTCAGGTAAATCGGACCTGAACCCCATCCAACACGTGGATTGCAGATTGTGAGCCAGACCTTCTCCCCAACATCAGGGCCTGACCTCGCACATGCAGACTGTACATATGTGTACACAAGGACACGCTTGCACATTTCCAGGTATCTCATACCCTCACATGCAGATACAGAAAACTTAACTTGACAATCACCTAACACAACAGAAGCCAATGCTAACTTGTGCTCCATGTGTACATACATCTACAGCATATAGAGAAGGCGTCCATACATACCGTACGTACATGTAGCTACATGCACACCCCACTTACCTCCCAGGGCACAAGCTCATCAGGCACCGGGTGACGAATAACTCTGGCGGCTGGATACTGCAGAATCCGAGCGTTCACGTGGTACAGACAGTTCTTATCCCCCGCTGTCTCTGAGCCTGCTGCATCCTTTTCTTCAGAGTCTATGAAACTGCTGTGCACTGTGTGGAGAAGAGGAGAGGTGGCAGGACATTGTGGTGTAGACGTCTCCAGCAGGGGGCAGCACCTGGCACACTAGTTCTCACTGGATCTACTATTTCTAGGGGAAAAGGCTGAATTATACATATAGAATTCATATGTCATTACTGATCCCAGGTTATAGCCTGCATTATGCTTCGGAGCTGCACTCACTATTCTGCTGCTACTGGTAACAGACGCTTTGTAGACAGAGAGACCTTCTTATTTTCTTATTCTCTCTTCTAAGGGAACATTCCCATGTGACTTATCACTTCTCTAGTCACATACAAAGCTTCTGCTTGGATCAATTATATGTCCTGTAGGCCAAGGAAGTCCTCCGTAAGATGGGAGAAATTCCCTGGAGCGGACACAGAGCTGAAGAGAGCAGATCATGGGAGGAAACCATCAACATAACAGAGCTGAAGAGAGCAGATCATGGGAGGAAACCACCAACATAACAGAGCTGAATAGAGCAGATCATGGAGGAAACCACCAACATAACGGAGCTGAAGAGAGCAGATCATGGGAGGAAACCACCAACATAACGGATATCAAGAGAGCAGATCATGGGAGGAAACCACCAACATAGCAGAGCCGAAGAGAGCAGATCGTGGAGGAAACCACCAACATAGCAGAGCTGAAGAGAGCAGATCATGGGAGGAAACCACCAACATAACGGATATCAAGAGAGCAGATCATGGGAGGAAACCACCAACATAGCAGAGCCGAAGAGAGCAGATCGTGGAGGAAACCACCAACATAGCAGAGCTGAAGAGAACAGATCATGGGAGGAAACCACCAACATAGCAGAGCTGAAGAGAACAGATCATGGGAGGAAACCACCAACATAGCAGAGCTGAAGAGAACAGATCATGGGAGGAAACCACCAACATAGCAGAGCCGAAGAGAGCAGATCATGGAGGAAACCACCAGCATAACAGAGCTGAAGAGAGCAGATCATGGGAGGAAACCACCAACATAACAGAGCTGAAGAGAGCAGATCATGGAGGATCCACCAACATAACAGAACTGAAGAGAGCAGATCATGGGAGGAAACCACCAACATAACAGAGCTGAAGAGAGCAGATCATGGGAGGAAACCACCAACATAACAGAGCTGAAGAGAGCAGATCATGGAGGAAACCACCAACATAACAGAGCTGAAGAGAGCAGATCATGGGAGGAAACCACCAACAAAGCAGAGCCGAAGAGAGCAGATCATGGAGGAAACCACCAACATAACAGAGCTGAAGAGAGCAGATCATGGAGGAAACCACCAACATAACAGAGCTGAAGAGAGCAGATCATGGAGGATCCACCAACATAACAGAACTGAAGAGAGCAGATCATGGGAGGAAACCACCAACATAACGGATATCAAGAGAGCAGATCATGGGTGGAAACCACCAACATAACAGAGCTGAAGAGAGCAGATCATGGAAGGAAACCACCAACATAACAGAGCTGAAGAGAGCAGATCATGGAAGGAAACCACCAACATAACAGAGCTGAAGAGAGCAGATCATGGAGGATCCACCAACATAACAGAACTGAAGAGAGCAGATCATGGGAGGAAACCACCAACATAACGGATATCAAGAGAGCAGATCATGGGAGGAAACCACCAACATAACAGAGCTGAAGAGAGCAGATCATGGAGGAAACCACCAACATAACGGAGCTGAAGAGAGCAGATCATGGGAGGAAACCACCAACATAACGGATATCAAGAGAGCAGATCATGGGAGGAAACCACCAACATAACAGAGCTGAAGAGAGCAGATCATGGGAGGAAACCACCAACATAACAGAGCTGAAGAGAGCAGATCATGGGAGAAAACCACCAACATAACAGAGCTGAAGAGAGCAGATCATGGAGGAAACCACCAACATAACAGAGCTGAAGAGAGCAGATCATGGGAGGAAACCACCAACAAAGCAGAGCCGAAGAGAGCAGATCATGGAGGAAACCACCAACATAACAGAGCTGAAGAGAGCAGATCATGGAGGATCCACCAACATAACAGAACTGAAGAGAGCAGATCATGGGAGGAAACCACCAACATAACGGATATCAAGAGAGCAGATCATGGGTGGAAACCACCAACATAACAGAGCTGAAGAGAGCAGATCATGGGAGGAAACCACCAACATAACAGAGCTGAAGAGAGCAGATCATGGAAGGAAACCACCAACATAACAGAGCTGAAGAGAGCAGATCATGGAGGATCCACCAACATAACAGAGCTGAAGAGAGCAGATCATGGGAGGAAACCACCAACATAGCAGAGCTGAAGAGAGCAGATCATGGAGGAAACCACCAACATAACAGAGCTGAAGAGAGCAGATCATGGAGGAAACCACCAACATAACGGAGCTGAAGAGAGCAGATCATGGGAGGAAACCACCAACATAACGGATATCAAGAGAGCAGATCATGGGAGGAAACCACCAACATAGCAGAGCCGAAGAGAGCAGTTCGTGGAGGAAACCACCAACATAGCAGAGCCGAAGAGAGCAGATCGTGGAGGAAACCACCAACATAACAGAGCTGAAGAGAGCAGATCATGGAGGAAACCACCAATATAACGGATATCAAGAGAGCAGATCATGAGAGGAAACCACCAACATAGCAGAGCTGAAGAGAGCAGATCATGGAGGAAACCACCAACATAACGGAGCTGAAGAGAGCAGATCATGGAGGAAACCACCAACATAGCAGAGCTGAAGAGAGCAGATCATGGAGGAAACCACCAACATAACAGAGCTGAAGAGAGCAGATCATGGGAGGAAACCACCAACATAGCAGAGCCGAAGAGAGCAGATCATGGGAGGAAACCACCAACATAGCAGAGCCGAAGAGAGCAGATCATGGGAGGAAACCACCAACATAGCAGAGCCGAAGAGAGCAGATCATGGGAGGAAACCACCAACATAGCAGAGCCGAAGAGAGCAGATCATGGGAGGAAACCACCAACATAACAGAGCTGAAGAGAGCAGATCATGGGAGGAAACCACCAACATAGCAGAGCTGAAGAGAGCAGATCATGGGAGGAACCCACCAACATAGCAGAGCTGAAGAGAGAAGATCATGGGAGGAAACCACCAACATAGCAGAGCTGAAGAGAACAGATCATGGGAGGAAACCACCAACATAACAGAGCTGAAGAGAGCAGATCATGGGAGGAAACCACCAACATAGCAGAGCTGAAGAGAACAGATCATGGAGGAAACCACCAACATAGCAGAGCTGAAGAGAGCAGATCATGGGAGGAAACCACCAACATAGCAGAGCTGAAGAGAGCAGATCATGGAGGAAACCACCAATATAACAGAGCTGAAGAGAACAGATCATGGAGGAAACCACCAACATAGCAGAGCTGAAGAGAGCAGATCATGGAGGAAACCACCAACATAACAGAAATGAAGAGAGCAGATCATGGAGGAAACCACCAACATAGCAGAGCTGAAGAGAACAGATCATGGGAGGAAACCACCAACGTAGTAGAGCCGAAGAGAGCAGATCATGGAGGAAACCACCAACATAACGGATATCAAGAGAGCAGATCATGGGTGGAAACCACCAACATAACAGAGCTGAAGAGAGCAGATCATGGAGGAAACCACCAACATAACAGAGCTGAAGAGAACAGATCATGGAGGAAACCACCAACATAGCAGAGCTGAAGAGAGCAGATCATGGAGGAAACCACCAACATAACAGAAATGAAGAGAGCAGATCATGGAGGAAACCACCAACGTAGCAGAGCCGAAGAGAGCAGATCATGGAGGAAACCACCAACATAACGGATATCAAGAGAGCAGATCATGGGTGGAAACCACCAACATAACAGAGCTGAAGAGAACAGATCATGGAGGAAACCACCAACATAGCAGAGCTGAAGAGAGCAGATCATGGAGGAAACCACCAACATAACAGAAATGAAGAGAGCAGATCATGGAGGAAACCACCAACATAACAGAACTCAAGATCCTTTGTACATAGAAATAAGCTAAAATTCCTCCAAGCCAATTTCCCAAGAATTACCGAATACTCCCGCCCCTCCTCTGCACACCCCAGCCGCCCCTTCTCCGCACACCCCACCCGCCCCTCCACTACAATTATACATGGTCCTTTACCTAAGATCCGGGTTTTACTGCTGAAACCTTTTTCTGTCAAGGCAGAAATGATCCAGGTCAGATATTGCGAGGACTGATCCATCTGTGAAGGGAGGATATCGCCATGACGGGACACATCACACCACAGCAGCACAGAGTATGTCAGGAAATAACTGAGCTGATGTAGTAGAAGGTCACAGCCTCAAAGAGATACATAGTGGGAGGAGCAGGGTCCCCAGCAGCACAGAGTATTTCAGGAGAGGAGTGTGCTGATCTTATAGGGAGGTCACAGGGTGAGAGTTACATAGTGGGAGGAGCAGGTCCCCAGCAGTACAGAGTATTTCAGGAGAGGAGTGTGCTGATCTTATAGGAAGGTCACAGGGTGAGAGTTACATAGTGGGAGGAGCAGGGCCCCCAGCAGTGCAGAGTATTTCAGGAGAGGAGTGTGCTGATCTTCTAGGGAGGTCACAGGGTGAGAGTTACATAGTGGAGGAGCAGGGTCCCCAGCAGTACAGAGTATTTCAGGAGAGGAGTGTGCTGATCTTATAGAGGAGGTCACAGGGTGAGAGTTACATAGTGGGAGGAGCAGGGTCCCCAGCAGTACAGAGTATTTCAGGAGAGGAGTGTGCTGATCTTATAGGGAGGTCACAGGGTGAGAGTTACATAGTGGGAGGAGCAGGGTCCCCAGCAGTACAGAGTATTTCAGGAGAGGAGTGTGCTGATCTTATAGGGAGGTCACAGGGTGAGAGTTACATAGTGGGAGGAGCGGGGTCCCCGGCAGCACAGAGGATTTCAGGAGAGGAGTGTGCTGATCTTATAGGGAGGTCACAGGGTGAGAGTTACATAGTGGGAGGTGCGGGGGTCCCCGGCAGCACAGAGTATTTCAGGAGAGGAGTGTGCTGATCTTATAGGGAGGTCACAGGGTGAGAGTTACATAGTGGGAGGTGCGGGGTCCCCGGCAGCACAGAGTATTTCAGGAGAGGAGTGTGCTGCTCTTATAGAGGAGGGCACAGAGTGAGAGTTACATAGTGGGAGGAGCAGGGTCCCCAGCAGTACAGAGTATTTCAGGAGAGGAGTGTGCTGATCTTATAGGGAGGTCACAGGGTGAGAGTTACATAGTGGGAGGAGCAGGGTCCTCTGCAGTACAGAGTATTTCAGGAGAGGAGTGTGCTGATCTTATAGGGAGGTCACAGGGTGAGAGTTACATAGTGGGAGGAGCAGGTCCCCAGCAGTACAGAGTATTTCAGGAGAGGAGTGTGCTGATCTTATAGGGAGGTCACAGGGTGAGAGTTACATAGTGGGAGGAGCAGGTCCCCAGCAGTACAGAGTATTTCAGGAGAGGAGTGTGCTGATCTTATAGGGAGGTCACAGGGTGAGAGTTACATAGTGGGAGGAGCAGGGTCCCCAGCAGTACAGAGTATTTCAGGAGAGGAGTGTGCTGATCTTATAGGGAGGTCACAGGGTGAGAGTTACATAGTGGGAGGTGCGGGGTCCCCGGCAGCACAGAGTATTTCAGGAGAGGAGTGTGCTGATCTTATAGGGAGGTCACAGGGTGAGAGTTACATAGTGGGAGGAGCAGGTCCCCAGCAGTACAGAGTATTTCAGGAGAGGAGTGTGCTGATCTTATAGAGAGGTCACAGGGTGAGAGTTACATAGTGGGAGGAGCAGGTCCCCAGCAGTACAGAGTATTTCAGGAGAGGAGTGTGTGCTGATCTTATAGGGAGGTCACAGGGTGAGAGTTACATAGTGGGAGGAGCAGGTCCCCGGCAGCACAGAGGATTTCAGGAGAGGAGTGTGCTGATCTTATAGAGGAGGTCAGTATGCTGTTTGGGGGCCAAAAAGGGACAATATACTGTGTGGGGCTGAGTAAACGGGCCTACAATTTTAATTAGGTCTCGTCACGCAACCAAAGATGACCGGATCACCACGCGACTCCTTGACTAATGTTGGTGCAATATGTGGCACTGTGACACGTTGCGCGCCACGACTTTCAGGTGCAGGAATGTCTCGCAGTGTTGTGTGGTGTTTTTTATAGCTTATTGTGTGTAGCCAGTAATGTGTATACTCAGGTTCTTCTTTTTGTGGAGGGGGGGAAAGCTTTCTATCGATGGCCTCAGGCAGCAGAGGGGCGACCCCTGGCAATAGACCACTTACCTGCTCCTCCAGCATGGACAGCCGTGTCTCCAGTTGGTGGCCCATACTGCCCTTCTCCACTTTAAACAGCCGCATCATAGAGGAGACGCTAAGGAGGGAGCAAGAGGGAAGCATTAACAGACATGGACATGGTATATAAGAGAGTATACACCTATACAACATACAGACGTGGTATATAGGAGAGTATACACCTATACAACATACACACATGGTATATAGGAGAGTATACACCTATACAACATACACACATGGTATATAGGAGAGTATACACCTATACAACATACACACATGGTATATAGGAGAGTATACACCTATACAACATACAGACATGGTATATAGGAGAGTATACACCTATACAACATACAGACATGGACATGGTATATAGGAGAGTATACACCTATACAACATACAGGCATATATATAGGAGAGTATTCACCTATACAACATACAGACATGGTATATAGGAGAGTATACACCTATACAACATACAGACATGGACATGGTATATAGGAGAGTATACACCTATACAACATACAGGCATATATATAGAAGAGTATACACCTATACAACTTACAGACATGGTATATAGGGGACTATTCACCTATACAACATACAGACATGGTATATAGGAGAGTATACACCTATACAACATACACACATGGTATATAGGAGAGTAAACACCTATACAACATACAGACATGGTATATAGGAGAGTATACACCTATACAACATACAGACATGGTATATAGGAGAGTATACACCTATACAACATACAGACGTGGTATATAGGAGAGTATTCACCTATACAACATACAGACATGGTATATAGGAGAGTATACACCTATAAAACATACACACATGGTATATTGGAGAGTATACACCTATACAACATACAGACATGGTATATAGGAGAGTATACACCTATACAACATACAGACATGGTATATAGGAGAGTATACACCTATACAACATACAGACATGGTATATAGGAGAGTATACACCTATACAACATACACACATGGTATATAGGAGAGTATTCACCTATACAACATACACACATGGTATATAGGAGAGTATACACCTATACAACATACACACATGGTATATAGGAGAGTAAACACCTATACAACATACAGGCATGGTATATAGGAGAGTATACACCTATACAACATACAGACATGGTATATAGGAGAGTATTCACCTATACAACATACAGACATGGTATATAGGAGAGTATACACCTATACAACATACAGACGTGGTATATAGGAGAGTATTCACTTATACAACATACACACATGGACATGGTATATAGGAGAGTAAACACCTATACAACATACACACATGGTATATAGGAGAGTACACACCTATACAACATACAGACGTGGTATATAGGAGAGTATTCACCTATACAACATACAGACATGGACATGGTACATAGGAGAGTATACACCTATACAACATACAGACGTGGTATATAGGAGAGTATTCACCTATACAACATACAGACGTGGTATATAGGAGAGTATTAACTTATACAACATACACACATGGTATATAGGAGAGTATTCACCTATAGAACATACACACATGGTATGTAGGAGAGTATTCACCTATACAACATACAGACATGGTACATAGTAGAGTATTCACCTATACAACATACACACATGGTATATAGGAGAGTAAACACCTATACAACATACAGACATGGTATATAGGAGAGTATACACCTATACAACATACAGACATGGTATATAGGAGAGTATACACCTATACAACATACACACATGGTATATAGGAGAGTATACACCTATACAACATACAGACATGGTATATAGGAGAGTATTCACCTATACAACATACAGACATGGACATGGTATATAGGAGAGTATACACCTATACAACGTACAGACGTGGTATATAGGAGAGTATACACCTATACAACATACACACATGGTATATAGGAGCGTATACACCTATACAACATACAGACGTGGTATATAGGAGAGTATACACCTATACAACATACACACATGGTATGTAGGAGAGTATACACCTATACAACATACAGACATGGTATATAGGAGAGTATACACCTATACAACATACACACATGGTATATAGGAGAGTATACACCTATACAACATACAGACGTGGTATATAGGAGAGTATACACCTATACAACATACACACATGGTATATAGGAGCGTATACACCTATACAACATACAGACGTGGTATATAGGAGAGTATACACCTATACAACATACAGACGTGGTATATAGGAGAGTATTCACCTATACAACATACAGAAGTGGTATATAGGAGAGTATTCACTTATACAACATACACACATGGTATATAGGAGAGTATTCACCTATACAACATACAGACATGGTATATAGGAGAGTATTCACCTATACAACATACACACATGGTATATAGGAGAGTAAACACCTATACAACATACAGACATGGTATATAGGAGAGTATACACCTATACAACATACAGACATGGTATATAGGAGAGTATTCACCTATACAACATACAGACATGGTATATAGGAGAGTATACACCTATACAACATACACACATGGTATATAGGAGAGTATACACCTATACAACATACACACATGGTATATAGGAGAGTATACACCTATACAACATACACACATGGTATATAGGAGAGTATACACCTATACAACATACACACATGGTATATAGGAGAGTATACACCTATGCAACATACACACATGGTATATAGGAGAGTATTCACCTATACAACATACAGATGTGGTATATAGGAGAGTATACGCCTATACAACATACACACATGGTATATAGGAGAGTATACACCTATACAACATACACACATGGTATATAGGAGAGTAAACACCTATACAACATACAGACATGGTATATAGGAGAGTATTCACCTATACAACATACAGACATGGTATATAGGAGAATATTCACCTATACAACATACAGACATGGTATATAGGAGAGTATACACCTATACAACATACACACATGGTATATAGGAGAGTATTCACCTATACAACATACAGACGTGGTATATAGGAGAGTATACACCTATACAACATACACACATGGTATATAGGAGAGTATACACCTATACAACATACAGACGTGGTATATAGGAGAGTATACACCTATACAACATACACACATGGTATATAGGAGAGTATACACCTATACAACATACACACATGGTATATAGGAGAGTATACACCTATGCAACATACACACATGGTATATAGGAGAGTATTCACCTATACAACATACAGATGTGGTATATAGGAGAGTATACGCCTATACAACATACACACATGGTATATAGGAGAGTATACACCTATACAACATACACACATGGTATATAGGAGAGTAAACACCTATACAACATACAGACATGGTATATAGGAGAGTATTCACCTATACAACATACAGACATGGTATATAGGAGAGTATTCACCTATACAACATACAGACATGATATATAGGAGAGTATACACCTATACAACATACAGACATGGTATTTAGGAGAGTATACACCTATACAACATACAGACATGGTATATAGGAGAGTATACACCTATACAACATACAGACATGGTATATAGGAGAGTATACACCTATACAACATACACACATGGTATATAGGAGAGTAAACACCTATACAACATACAGACATGGTATATAGGAGAGTATACACCTATACAACATACAGACATGGTATATAGGAGAGTATACACCTATACAACATACACACATGGTATATAGGAGAGTATACACCTATACAACTTACACACATGGTATATAGGAGAGTATACACCTATACAACATACACACATGGTATATAGGAGAGTAAACACCTATACAACATACAGACATGGTATATAGGAGAGTATACACCTATACAACATACACACATGGTATATAGGAGAGTATACACCTATACAACATACACACATGGTATATAGGAGAGTATACACCTATACAACATACACACATGGTATATAGGAGAGTATACACCTATACAACATACACACATGGTATATAGGAGAGTATACACCTATACAACATACAGACATGATATATAGGAGAGTATACACCTATACAACATACAGACATGGTATATAGGAGAGTATACACCTATACAACATACAGACGTGGTATATAGGAGAGTATACACCTATACAACATACACACATGGTATGTAGGAGAGTATACACCTATACAACATACACACATGGTATATAGGAGAGTATACACCTATACAACATACACACATGGTATATAGGAGAGTATACACCTATACAACATACAGACATGATATATAGGAGAGTATACACCTATACAACATACAGACATGGTATATAGGAGAGTATACACCTATACAACATACAGACGTGGTATATAGGAGAGTATACACCTATACAACATACAGACATGGACATGGTATATAGGAGAGTATACACCTATACAACATACAGACGTGGTATATAGGAGAGTATTCACCTATACAACATACAGACATGGTATATAGGAGAGTATACACCTATAAAACATACACACATGGTATATTGGAGAGTATACACCTATACAACATACACACATGGTATATAGGAGAGTAAACACCTATACAACATACAGACATGGTATATAGGAGAGTATACACCTATACAACATACAGACATGGTATATAGGAGAGTATTCACCTATACAACATACAGACATGGTATATAGGAGAGTATACACCTATACAACATACAGACATGGTATATAGGAGAGTATACACCTATACAACATACAGACATGGTATATAGGAGAGTATACACCTATACAACATACAGACATGGTATATAGGAGAGTATACACCTATACAACATACACACATGGTATATAGGAGAGTATACACCTATGCAACATACAGACGTGGTATATAGGAGAGTATACACCTATACAACATACACACGTGGTATATAGGAGAGTATACACCTATACAACATACAGACGTGGTATATAGGAGAGTATTCACCTATACAACATACAGACATGGTATATAGGAGAGTATACACCTATACAACATACACACATGGTATATAGGAGAGTAAACACCTATACAACATACAGACATGGTATATAGGAGAGTATACACCTATACAACATACAGACATGGTATATAGGAGAGTATACACCTATACAACATACACACATGGCATATAGGAGAGTATTCACCTATACAACATACAGACATGGTATATAGGAGAGTATTCACCTATACAACATACAGACATGGTATATAGGAGAGTATTCACCTATACAACATACAGACATGGTATATAAGAGAGTATTCACCTATACAACATACACACATGGTATATAGGAGAGTATACACTTATACAACATACACACATGGTATATAGGAGAGTATACACCTATACAACATACACACATGGTATATAGGAGAGTATACACCTATACAACATACAGACGTGGTATATAGGAGAGTATTCACCTATACAACATACAGACGTGGTATATAGGAGAGTATTCACTTATACAACATACACACATGGTATATAGGAGAGTATTCACCTATACAACATACAGACATGGTATATAGGAGAGTATACACCTATACAACATACAGACGTGGTATATAGGAGAGTATTCACTTATACAACATACACACATGGACATGGTATATAGGAGAGTAAACACCTATACAACATACACACATGGTATATAGGAGAGTACACACCTATACAACATACAGACGTGGTATATAGGAGAGTATTCACCTATACAACATACAGACATGGACATGGTATATAGGAGAGTATACACCTATACAACATACAGACGTGGTATATAGGAGAGTATTCACCTATACAACATACAGACGTGGTATATAGGAGAGTATTAACTTATACAACATACACACATGGTATGTAGGAGAGTATTCACCTATACAACATACACACATGGTATGTAGGAGAGTATTCACCTATACAACATACACACATGGTATATAGGAGAGTATACGCCTATACAACATACACACATGGTATATAGGAGAGTATACACCTATACAACATACACACATGGTATATAGGAGAGTAAACACCTATACAACATACAGACATGGTATATAGGAGAGTATTCACCTATACAACATACACACATGGTATATAGGAGAGTAAACACCTATACAACATACAGACATGGTATATAGGAGAGTATTCACCTATACAACATACAGACATGGTATATAGGAGAGTATTCACCTATACAACATACAGACATGGTATATAGGAGAGTATTCACCTATACAACATACAGACATGGTATATAGGAGAGTATTCACCTATACAACATACAGACATGGTATATAGCAGCGTATACACCTATACAACATACAGACATGGACATGGTATATAGGAGAGTATACACCTATACAACATACAGACGTGGTATATAGGAGAGTATACACCTATACAACATACACACATGGTATATAGCAGCGTATACACCTATACAACATACAGACGTGGTATATAGGAGAGTATACACCTATACAACATACACACATGGTATGTAGGAGAGTATACACCTATACAACATACACACATGGTATATAGGAGAGTATACACCTATACAACATACACACATGGTATATAGGAGAGTATACACCTATACAACATACACACATGGTATATAGGAGAGTATACACCTATACAACATACACACATGATATATAGGAGAGTATACACCTATACAACATACACACATGGTATATAGGAGAGTATACACCTATACAACATACAGACATGATATATAGGAGAGTATACACCTATACAACATACAGACATGGTATATAGGAGAGTATACACCTATACAACATACAGACGTGGTATATAGGAGAGTATACACCTATACAACATACAGACATGGACATGGTATATAGGAGAGTATACACCTATACAACATACAGGCATGGTATATAGGAGAGTATACACCTATACAACATACAGACATGGTATATAGGAGATTATACACCTATACAACATACAGACATGGTATATAGGAGAGTATTCACCTATACAACATACAGACATGGTATATAGGAGAGTATACACCTATAAAACATACACACATGGTATATTGGAGAGTATACACCTATACAACATACACACATGGTATATAGGAGAGTAAACACCTATACAACATACAGACATGGTATATAGGAGAGTATTCACCTATACAACATACAGACATGGTATATAGGAGAGTATACACCTATACAACATAGACACATGGTATATAGGAGAGTATACACCTATACAACATACACACATGGTATATAGGAGAGTATTCACCTATACAACATACAGACATGGTATATAGGAGAGTATACACCTATACAACATACAGACATGGTATATAGGAGAGTATACACCTATACAACATACACACATGGTATATAGGAGAGTATACACCTATGCAACATACAGACGTGGTATATAGGAGAGTATACACCTATACAACATACACACGTGGTATATAGGAGAGTATACACCTATACAACATACAGACATGGTATATAGGAGAGTATTCACCTATACAACATACAGACGTGGTATATAGGAGAGTATTCACCTATACAACATACACACATGGTATATAGGAGAGTATTCACCTATACAACATACAGACATGGTATATAGGAGAGTATTCACCTATACAACATACAGACATGGTATATAGGAGAGTATACACCTATACAACATACACACATGGTATATAGGAGAGTAAACACCTATACAACATACAGACATGGTATATAGGAGAGTATACACCTATACAACATACAGACATGGTATATAGTAGAGTATACACCTATACAACATACACACATGGTATATAGGAGAGTATTCACCTATACAACATACAGGCATGGTATATAGGAGAGTATTCACCTATACAACATACAGACATGGTATATAGGAGAGTATTCACCTATACAACATACAGACATGGTATATAAGAGAGTATTCACCTATACAACATACACACATGGTATATAGGAGAGTATACACCTATACAACATACACACATGGTATATAGGAGAGTATACACCTATACAACATACACACATGGTATATAGGAGAGTATACACCTATACAACATACACACATGGTATATAGGAGAGTATACACCTATACAACATACACACATGGACATGGTATATAGGAGAGTATACACCTATACAACATACAGACATGATATATAGGAGAGTATACACCTATACAACATACAGACATGGTATATAGGAGAGTATACACCTATACAACATACAGACGTGGTATATAGGAGAGTATACACCTATAAAACATACAGACATGGACATGGTATATAGGAGAGTATACACCTATACAACATACAGGCTGGGTATATAGGAGAGTATACACCTATACAACATACAGACATGGTATATAGGAGAGTATTCACCTATACAACATACAGACATGGTATATAGGAGAGTATTCACCTATACAACATACAGACATGGTATATAGGAGAGTATTCACCTATACAACATACAGACATGGTATATAGCAGCGTATACACCTATACAACATACAGACATGGACATGGTATATAGGAGAGTATACACCTATACAACATACAGACGTGGTATATAGGAGAGTATACACCTATACAACATACACACATGGTATATAGCAGCGTATACACCTATACAACATACAGACGTGGTATATAGGAGAGTATACACCTATACAACATACACACATGGTATGTAGGAGAGTATACACCTATACAACATACACACATGGTATATAGGAGAGTATACACCTATACAACATACACACATGGTATATAGGAGAGTATACACCTATACAACATACACACATGGTATATAGGAGAGTATACACCTATACAACATACACACATGGTATATAGGAGAGTATACACCTATACAACATACACACATGATATATAGGAGAGTATACACCTATACAACATACACACATGGTATATAGGAGAGTATACACCTATACAACATACAGACATGATATATAGGAGAGTATACACCTATACAACATACAGACATGGTATTTAGGAGAGTATACACCTATACAACATACAGACGTGGTATATAGGAGAGTATACACCTATACAACATACAGACATGGACATGGTATATAGGAGAGTATACACCTATACAACATACAGGCATGGTATATAGGAGAGTATACACCTATACAACATACAGACATGGTATATAGGAGATTATACACCTATACAACATACAGACATGGTATATAGGAGAGTATTCACCTATACAACATACAGACATGGTATATAGGAGAGTATACACCTATAAAACATACACACATGGTATATTGGAGAGTATACACCTATACAACATACACACATGGTATATAGGAGAGTAAACACCTATACAACATACACACATGGTATATAGGAGAGTACACACCTATACAACATACAGACATGGTATATAGGAGAGTATTCACCTATACAACATACAGACATGGTATATAGGAGAGTATACACCTATACAACATAGACACATGGTATATAGGAGAGTATACACCTATACAACATACACACATGGTATATAGGAGAGTATTCACCTATACAACATACAGACATGGTATATAGGAGAGTATACACCTATACAACATACAGACATGGTATATAGGAGAGTATACACCTATACAACATACACACATGGTATATAGGAGAGTATACACCTATGCAACATACAGACGTGGTATATAGGAGAGTATACACCTATACAACATACACACGTGGTATATAGGAGAGTATACACCTATACAACATACAGACATGGTATATAGGAGAGTATTCACCTATACAACATACAGACGTGGTATATAGGAGAGTATTCACCTATACAACATACAGACATGGTATATAGGAGAGTATTCACCTATACAACATACAGACATGGTATATAGGAGAGTATTCACCTATACAACATACAGACATGGTATATAGGAGAGTATACACCTATACAACATACACACATGGTATATAGGAGAGTAAACACCTATACAACATACAGACATGGTATATAGGAGAGTATACACCTATACAACATACAGACATGGTATATAGGAGAGTATACACCTATACAACATACACACATGGTATATAGGAGAGTATTCACCTATACAACATACAGACATGGTATATAGGAGAGAGTATTCACCTATACAACATACAGACATGGTATATAGGAGAGTATTCACCTATACAACATACAGACATGGTATATAAGAGTATTCACCTATACAACATACACACATGGTATATAGGAGAGTATACACCTATACAACATACACACATGGTATATAGGAGAGTATACACCTATACAACATACACACATGGTATATAGGAGAGTATACACCTATACAACATACACACATGGTATATAGGAGAGTATACACCTATACAACATACACACATGGTATATAGGAGAGTATACACCTATACAACATACACACATGGACATGGTATATAGGAGAGTATACACCTATACAACATACAGACATGATATATAGGAGAGTATACACCTATACAACATACAGACATGGTATATAGGAGAGTATACACCTATACAACATACAGACGTGGTATATAGGAGAGTAAACACCTATAAAACATACAGACATGGACATGGTATATAGGAGAGTATACACCTATACAACATACAGGCTGGGTATATAGGAGAGTATACACCTATACAACATACAGACATGGTATATAGGAGAGTATTCACCTATACAACATACAGACATGGTATATAGGAGAGTATACACCTATACAACATACAGACATGGTATATAGGAGAGTATTCACCTATACAACATACAGACATGGTATATAGGAGAGTATACACCTATACAACATACACACATGGTATATAGGAGAGTATACACCTATACAACATACACACATGGTATATAGGAGAGTAAACACCTATACAACATACAGACATGGTATATAGGAGAGTATACACCTATACAACATACAGACATGGTATATAGGAGAGTATTCACCTATACAACATACAGACATGGTATATAGGAGAGTATACACCTATACAACATACACACATGGTATATAGGAGAGTATTCACCTATACAACATACAGACATGGTATATAGGAGAGTATACACCTATACAACATACAGACATGGTATATAGGAGAGTATACACCTATACAACATACACACATGGTATATAGGAGAGCATACACCTATAGAACATACAGACATGGTATATAGGAGAGTATACACCTATACAACATACACACATGGTATATAGGAGAGTATACACCTATACAACATACAGATGTGGTATATAGGAGAGTATTCACCTATACAACATACAGACATGGTATATAGGAGAGTATACACCTATACAACATACACACATGGTATATAGGAGAGTAAACACCTATACAACATACAGACATGGTATATAGGAGAGTATTCACCTATACAACATACAGACATGGTATATAGGAGAGTAAACACCTATACAACATACAGACATGGTATATAGGAGAGTATACACCTATACAACATACAGACATGGTATATAGGAGAGTATACACCTATACAACATACAGACATGGTATATAGGAGAGTATTCACCTATACAACATACAGACATGGTATATAGGAGAGTATACACCTATTCAACATACACACATGGTATATAGGAGAGTATACACCTATACAACATACAGACATGGTATATAGGAGAGTATTCACCTATACAACATACATACATGGACATGGTATATAGGAGAGTATACACCTATACAACATACAGATGTGGTATATAGGAGAGTATACACCTATACAACATACACACGTGGTATATAGGAGAGTATACACCTATACAACATACACACGTGGTATATAGGAGAGTATTCACCTATACAACATACAGACATGGACATGGTATATAGGAGAGTAAACACCTATACAACATACACACATGGTATATAGGAGAGTATACACCTATACAACATACAGACGTGGTATATAGGAGAGTATTCACCTATACAACATACAGACATGGACATTATATATAGGAGAGTATACACCTATACAACATACAAATGTGGTATATAGGAGAGTATACACCTATACAACATACAGACATGGACATGGTATATAGGAGAGTATACACCTACAGTGGGTACAGAAAGTATTCAGACCCCTTTAAATGTTTCCCTCTTTGTTTCATTGCAGCCATTTGCTAAAAGCAAAAAAGTTCCTTTTATTCCTCAGTAATGTACACTCAGCTCCCCATGTAGACAGAAGAAAACAGAAATGTAGATATTTTTGCTAATTTATTAAACAAGAAAAACTGAAATCTCCCATGGCCATAAGTATTCCGAGCCTTTGCTGTGACCCTCATATATAACTCACATGCTGTCCATTTCCTTCTGATCCTCCTTGAGATGGTTCTACTCCTTCATTGGAGTCCAGCTGTGTATAATTAAACTGATTGGACTTGATTAGGAAAGGCGCCCACCTGTCTATATAAGACCTCACAGCTCACACTCCATGTCAGAGCAAATGGGAATCAGGAGGTCAAAGGAACTGCCCAAGGAGCTCAGAGACAGAATTGTGGCAAGGCACAGATCTGGCCGAGGTTACAAAAGAATTTCTGCAGCACTCAAGGTTCCTCAGAGCACAGCGGCCTCCATAATCCTTACATGGAAGAAGTTTGGGACGAGCAGAACTCTTCCTAGACCTGGCCGTCCAGCCAAACTGAGCAATGGTGGGAGAAGAGCCTTGGTGAGAGAGGTAAAGAAGAAGCCAAAGATGACTGTGGCCGAGCTCCAGAGATGCAGTAGGGAGATGGGAGAAAGTTCCACAAAGTCACTATCACTGCAGCCTCCACCAGTCGGGGCTTTATGGCAGAGGGGCCCAAAGGAAGCCTCTCCTCAGTGCAAGACATAGGAAAGCCAAAAAACACATGAAGGACTCCCAGCCTATGAGAAATAAGATTCTCTGCTCTCATGAGTCCAAGATTGAACTTCTTGGCATTAATTCTAAGTGGTATGTGTGGAGAAAACCAGGCCCTGCTCATCACCTGCCCAATACAATCCCAACAGTGAAACATGGTGGTGGCAGCATCATGCTATGGGGGACAGGACGACTGGGTGTAATAGAAGGAAAGATGAATGCGGCCAAGTACAGAGAGATCCTGGAAGAAAACCTCTGCCAGAGTGCTCCGGACCTCAGACTGGGCCGAAGGTTCCAACAAGACAATGACCCTAAGCACACAGCTAAAATAACAAAGGAACAACTCTGTGACCATTCCTGACTGGCCCAGCCAGAGCCCGGACCTCAACCCAACTGAGCATCTCTGGAGAGACCTGAAAATGGCTCCACCAACGTTCACCATCCAACCTGACGGAACTGGAGAGGATCTGCAAGGAAGAATGGCCGAGGATCCCCAAATCCAGATGTGAGAAACTTGTTGCATCATTCCCAAGAAGACTCCTGGCTGTACTAGCTCAGAAGGAAGCGGCTTCTACTCAGTACTGAGCAAAGGCTCCGAATACTTATGGCCATGGGAGATTGCAGGTTTTATTTAATAAATTTGCAAAAATATCTACATTTCTGTTTTTTTCTGTCAAGATGGGGAGCTGAGTGTATATTAATGAGAAATAAAAGGAACTTTTTTGATTTTAGCAAATGGCTGCAATGAAACAAAGAGTAAAAAAGGTAAAGGGGTCTGAATACTTTCCGTACACACTGTATATAGCATACAGATACGGTACAGTGCCTTGCGAAAGTATACAGCCCCCTTGAACTTTTCAACCTTTTGCCACATTTCAGGCTTCAAACATAAAGATATAAAATTTACATTTTTTGGTGAAGAATCAACAAGTGGGACACAATTGTGAAGTGGAACGAAATTTATTGGTTATTTTAAACTTTTGTAAAAAATAAAAAACTGAAAAGTGGGGCGTGCAATATTATTCGGCCCCTTTACTTTCAGTGCAGCAAACTCAGTCCAGAAGTTCAGTGAGGATCTCTGAATGATCCAATGTTGTCCTAAATGACTGATGATGATAAATATAATCCACCTGTGTGTAATCAAGTCTCCGTATAAATGCACCTGCTCTGTGATAGTCTCAGGGTTCTGTTTAAAGCGCAGAGAGCATCATGAAGACCAAGGAACACACCAGGCAGGTCCGTGATACTGTTGTGGAGAAGTTTAAAGCCGTATTTGGATACAAAAAGATTTTCCAAACTTTAAACATCCCAAGGAGCACTGTGCAAGCGATCATATTGAAATGGAAGGAGTATCAGGCCACTGCAAATCTACCAAGACCCGGCCGTCCCTCTAAACTTTCATCTCAAACAAGGAGAAGACTGATCAGAGATGCAGCCAAGAGGCCCATGATCACTCTGGATGAACTGCAGAGATCTACAGCTGAGGTGGGAGAGTCTGTCCATAGGACAACAATCAGTCGTACACTGCACAAATCTGGCCTTTATGGAAGAGTGGCAAGAAGAAAGCCATTTCTCAAAGATATCCATAAAAAGCCACCTGGGAGACACCAAACATGTGGAAGAAGGTGCTCTGCTCAGAGGAAACCAAAAAGGATATGTTTGGCGTAAAAGCAACACAGCTCATCCCCCTGAACACACCATCCCCACTGTCACACATGGTGGGGGCAGCATCATGGTTTGGACCTGCTTTTCTTCAGCAGGGACAGGGAAGATGGTTAAAATTGATGGGAAGATGGATGTAGCCAAATACAGGACCATTCTGGAAGAAAACCTGTTGGAGTCTGCAAAAGACCTGAGACTGGGACGGAGATTTATCTTCCAACAAGACAATGATCCCAAACATAAAGCCAAATCTACAATGGAATGGTTCCCAAATAAACGTATCCAGGTGTTAGAATGGCCAAGTCAAAGTCCAGACCTGAATCCAATCGAGAATCTGTGGAAAGAGCTGAAAACTGCTGTTCACAAATGCTCTCCATCCAACCTCACTGAGCTCCAGCTGTTTTCCAAGGAAGAATGGGCAAGAACTGATAGAGACATACCCCAAGCGACTTGTAGCTGTAATCGCAGCAAAAGGGGGCGCTACAAAGTATTAACTTAAGGGGGACGAATAATATTGCACGCCCCACTTTTCAGTTTTTTTTTTAAATAACCAATAAATTTCGTTCCACTTCACAATTGTGTCCCACTTGTTGTTGATTCTTCAACAAAAAATAAAAATTTTAAATCCTTATGTTTGAAGCCTGAAATGTGGCAAAAGGTTGAAAAGTTCAAGGGGGCCGAATACTTTCACAAGGCACTGTATATAGGAGAGTATACACCTATATAGCATAGACTGTACACAATCAGATAACTAGAAAAACTGCAGACATTATATGAAATGCAACCCCAAACTGGTAGCTCAGCTCCTCGTACTCTACGACATACTGCCTGCAAAAACTGATGTGTCCTATCTACAGGTAATAGAGCAGATTGTACATAGTGTCCTATCTACAGGTTATAGAGCAGATTGTACATAGTGTCCTATCTACAGGTTATAGAGCAGATTGTACATAGTGTCCTATCTACAGGTGATAGAGCAGATTGTACATAGTGTCCTATCTACAGATTATAGAGCAGATTGTACATAATTTCCTATCTACAGGTTATAGAGCAGATTGTACATAGTGTCCTATCTACAGGTTATAGAGCAGATTGTACATAGTGTCCCATCTACAGGTTATAGAGCAGATTGTACATAGTGTCCTATCTACAGGTTATAGAGCAGATTGTACATAGTGTCCTATCTACAGGTT
This sequence comes from Leptodactylus fallax, assembly GCA_947044405.1. Taxonomy (NCBI): domain Eukaryota; kingdom Metazoa; phylum Chordata; class Amphibia; order Anura; family Leptodactylidae; genus Leptodactylus; species Leptodactylus fallax. Next base: position 90,125 of record CAMRHE010000463.1, read on the forward strand.
ATAGAGCAGATTGTACATAGTGTCCTATCTACAGGTTATAGAGCGGATTGTACATAGTGTCCTATCTACAGGTTATAGAGCAGGAGGAGCAGATTGTACATAGTGTCCTATCTACAGGTTATAGAGCAGATTGTACATAGTGTCCTATCTACAGGTTATAGAGCAGATTGTACACAGTGTCCTATCTACAGGTTATAGAGCAGATTGTACATAGTGTCCTATCTACAGGTTATAGAGCAGCTTGTACATAGTGTCCTATCTACAGGTTATAGAGCAGATTGTACATAGTGTCCTATCTACAGGTTATAGAGCAGATTGTACATAGTGTCCTATCTACAAGTTATACAGCAGATTGTACATAGTGTCCTATCTACAAGTTATAGAGCAGATTGTATATAGCGTCCTATCTACAGGTTATAGAGCGGATTGTACACAGTGTCCTATCTACAGGTTATAGAGCGGATTGTATATAGTGTCCTATCTACAGGTTATAGAGCAGATTGTACATAGTGTCCTATCTACAGGTTATAGAGCGGATTGTACATAGCGTCCTATCTACAGGTTATAGAGCAGATTGTACATAGTGTCCTATCTACAGGTTATAGAGCGGATTGTACATAGTGTCCTATCTACAGGTTATAGAGCGGATTGTACATAGCGTCCTATCTACAGGTTATAGAGCAGATTGTACATAGTGTCCTATCTACAGGTTATAGAGCGGATTGTACATAGTGTCCTATCTACAGGTTATAGAGCAGATTGTACACAGTGTCCTATCTACAGGTTATAGAGCAGATTGTACATAGTGTCCTATCTACAGGTTATAGAGCAGATTGTACATAGTGTCCTATCTACAGGTTATAGAGCAGGAGGAGCAGATTGTACATAGTGTCCTATCTACAGGTTATAGAGCAGATTGTACATAGTGTCCTATCTACAGGTTATAGAGCAGATTGTACATAGTGTCCTATCTGCAGGTTATAGAGCAGGAGGAGCAAATTGTACATAGTGTCCTATCTACAGGTTATAGAGCAGATTGTACATAGTGTCCTATCTACAGATCATAGAGCAGATTGTACATAGTGTCCTATCTACAGGTTATAGAGCAGATTGTACACAGTGTCCTATCTACAGGTTATAGAGCGGATTGTACACAGTGTCCTATCTACAGGTTATAGAGCGGATTGTACACAGTGTCCTATCTACAGGTTTTAGAGCGGATTGTACATAGCGTCCTATCTACAGGTTATAGAGCAGATTGTACATAGTGTCCTATTTACAGGTTATAGAGCAAGAGGAGCAGATTGTACATAGTATCCTATCTACAGGTTATAGAGCGGATTGTACATAGTGTCCTATCTACAGGTTATAGAGCAGATTGTACATAGTGTCCTATCTACAGGTTATAGAGCAGATTGTACATAGTGTCCTATCTACAGGTTATAGAGCAGATTGTACATAGTGTCCTATCTACAGGTTATAGAGCAGATTGTACATAGTGTCCTATCTACAGGTTATAGAGCAGATTGTACATAATGTCCGATCTACAGGTTATAGAGCAGATTGTACATAGTGTCCTATCTATAGGTTATAGAGCAGATTGTACACAGTGTCCTATCTACAGGTTATAGAGCAGATTGTACATAGTGTCCTATCTACAGGTTATAGAGCAGATTGTACATAGTGTCCTATCTACAGATCATAGAGCAGATTGTACATAGTGTCCTATCTACAGGTTATAGAGCAGATTGTACATAGCGTCCTATCTACAGGTTATAGAGCAGATTGTACACAGCCTCCTATCTACAGGTTATAGAGCGGATTGTACATAGTGTCCTATCTACAGGTTATAGAGCGGATTGTACATAGCGTCCTATCTACAGGTTATAGAGCAGATTGTATACAGTGTCCTATCTACAGGTTATAGAGCGGATTGTATATAGTGTCCTATCTACAGGTTATAGAGCAGATTGTACATAGTGTCCTATCTACAGATCATAGAGCAGATTGTACATAGTGCCCTATCTACAGGTTATAGAGCAGATTGTACATAGTGTCCTATCTACAGGTTATAGAGCAGATTGTACATAGTGTCCTATCTACAGGTTATAGAGCAGATTGTACATAGTGTCCTATCTACAGGTTATAGAGCAGATTGTACTTAGCGTTCTATCTACAGGTTATAGAGCAGGAGTAGCAGATTGTACATAGTGTCCTATCTACAGGTTATAGAGCAGATTGTACATAGTGTCCTATCTACAGGTTATAGAGCAGATTGTACATAGTGTCCTATCTACAGGTTATAGAGCAGATTGTACATAGTGTCCTATCTACAGGTTATAGAGCAGATTGTACATAGTGTCCTATCTACAGGTTATAGAGCAGATTGTACATAGTGTCCTATCTACAGGTTATAGAGCAGATTGTACATAATGTCCTATCTACAGGTTATAGAGCAGATTGTACATAGTGTCCTATCTGCAGGTTATAGAGCAGGAGGAGCAGATTGTACATAGTGTCCTATCTACAGGTTATAAAGCAGATTGTACATAGTGTCCTATCTACAGATCATAGAGCAGATTGTACATAGTGTCCTAACTACAGGTTATAGAGCAGATTGTACATAGTGTCCTATCTACAGGTTATACAGCAGATTGTACATAGTGTCCCATCTACAGGTTATAGAGCAGATTGTACATAGTGTCCTATCTACAGGTTATAGAGCAGATTGTACACAGTGTCCTATCTACAGGTTATAGAGCAGATTGTACATAGTGTCCTATCTACAGGTTATAGAGCGGATTGTACATAGCGTCCTATCTACAGGTTATAGAGCAGATTGTACACAGTGTCCTATCTACAGGTTATAGAGCGGATTGTACATAGTGTCCTATCTACAGGTTATAGAGCAGATTGTACATAGTGTCCTATCTACAGATCATAGAGCAGATTGTACATAGTGTCCTATCTACAGGTTATAGAGCAGATTGTACATAGCGTTCTATCTACAGGTTATAGAGCAGATTGTACATAGTGTCCTATCTACAGGTTATAGAGCAGATTGTACATAGTGTCCTATCTACAGGTTATAGAGCAGATTGTACATAGTGTCCTATCTACAGGTTATAGAGCAGGAGGAGCAGATTGTACATAGTGTCCTATCTACAGGTTATAGAGCAGATTGTACATAGTGTCCTATCTACAGGTTATAGAGTAGATTGTACATAGTGTCCTATCTGCAGGTTATAGAGCAGGAGGAGCAGATTGTACATAGTGTCCAATCTACAGGTTATAGAGCAGATTGTACATAGTGTCCTATCTACAGGTCATAGAGCAGATTGTACATAGTGTCCTATCTACAGGTTATAGAGCAGATTGTACACAGTGTCCTATCTACAGGTTATAGAGCAGATTGTACACAGTGTCCTATCTACAGGTTATAGAGCGGATTGTACACAGTGTCCTATCTACAGGTTATAGAGCAGATTGTACATAGTGTCCTATCTACAGGTTATAGAGCAGATTGTACATAGTGTCCTATCTACAGGTTTTAGAGCGGATTGTACATAGCGTCCTATCTACAGGTTATAGAGCAGATTGTACATAGTGTCCTATCTACAGGTTATAGAGCAGATTGTACATAGTGTCCTATCTACAGCTTATAGTGCAGATTGTACATAGTGTCCTATCTACAGGTTATAGAGCAGATTGTACATAGTGTCCTATCTACAGGTTATAGAGCAGATTGTACATAGTGTCCTATCTACAGATCATAGAACAGATTGTACATAGTGTCCTATCTACAGGTTATAGAGCAGATTGTACATAGCGTCCTATCTACAGGTTATAGAGCAGATTGTACACAGCGTCCTATCTACAGGTTATAGAGCAGATTGTACATAGTGTCCTATCTACAGGTTATAGAGCGGATTGTACATAGCGTCCTATCTACAGGTTATAGAGCAGATTGTACACAGTGTCCTATCTACAGGTTATAGAGCGGATTGTACATAGTGTCCTATCTACAGGTTATAGAGCAGATTGTACATAGTGTCCTATCTACAGGTTATAGAGCAGATTGTACATAGTGTCCTATCTACAGGTTATAGAGTGGATTGTACATAGTGTCCTATCTACAGGTTATAGAGCAGATTGTACATAGTGTCCTATCTGCAGGTTATAGAGCAGGAGGAGCAGATTGTACATAGTGTCCTATCTACAGGTTATAGAGCAGATTGTACATAGTGTCCTATCTACAGATCATAGAGCAGATTGTACATAGTGTCCTATCTACAGGTTATAGAGCAGGAGGAGCAGATTGTACACAGTGTCCTATCTACAGGTTATAGAGCAGATTGTACACAGTGTCCTATCTACAGGTTTTAGAGCGGATTGTACATAGTATCCTATCTACAGGTTATAGAGCAGATTGTACATAGTGTCCTATCTACAGGTTATAGAGCAGATTGTACATAGTGTCCTATCTACAGGTTATAGAGCAGATTGTACATAGTGTCCTATCTACAGGTTATAGAGCAGATTGTACATAGTGTCCTATCTACAGGTTATAGAGCAGATTGTACATAGTGTCCTATCTGCAGGTTATAGAGCAGATTGTACATAGTGTCCTATCTACAGGTTATAGAGCAGATTGTACATAGTGTCCTATCTACAGGTTATAGAGCAGATTGTACATAGTGTCCTATCTACAGGTTATAGAGCAGATTGTACATAGTGTCCTATCTACAGGTTATAGAGCAGATTGTACATAGTGTCCTATCTACAGGTTATAGAGCAGATTGTACATAGTGTCCTATCTACAGGTTATAGAGCAGATTGTACATAGTGTCCTATCTACAGGTTATAGAGCAGATTGTACATAGTGTCCTATCTACAGGTTATAGAGCAGATTGTACACAGTGTCCTATCTACAGGTTATAGAGCAGATTGTACATAGTGTCCTATCTACAGGTTATAGAGCGGATTGTACATAGTGTCCTATCTACAGGTTATAGAGCGGATTGTACATAGTGTCCTATCTACAGGTTATAAAACAGATTGTACATAGTGTCCTATCTACAGGTCATAGAGCAGATTGTACATAGTGTCCTATCTACAGGTTATAGAGCAGATTGTACATAGTGTCCTATCTACAGGTTATAGAGCGGATTGTACATAGTGTCCTATCTACAGGTTATAGAGCGGATTGTACATAGTGTCCTATCTACAGGTTATAGAACAGATTGTACATAGTGTCCTATCTACAGGTCATAGAGCAGATTGTACATAGTGTCCTATCTACAGGTTATAGAGCAGATTGTACATAGTGTCCGATCTACAGGTTATAGAGCAGATTGTACATAGTGTCCTATCTATAGGTTATAGAGCAGATTGTACACAGTGTCCTATCTACAGGTTATAGAGCAGATTGTACATAGTGTCCTATCTACAGGTTATAGAGCAGATTGTACATAGTGTCCTATCTACAGGTTATAGAGCAGATTGTATACAGTGTCCTATCTACAGGTTATAGAGCAGATTGTACATAGTGTCCTATCTACAGGTTATAGAGCAGATTGTACATAGTGTCCTATCTACAGATTATAGAGCAGATTGTACATAGTGCCCTATCTACAGGTTATAGAGCAGATTGTACATAGTGTCCTATCTACAGGTTATAGAGCAGATTGTACATAGTGTCCTATCTACAGGTTATAGAGCAGATTGTACATAGTGTCCTATCTACAGGTTATAGAGCAGATTGTACTTAGCGTCCTATCTACAGGTTATAGAGCAGGAGTAGCAGATTGTACATAGTGTCCTATCTACAGGTTATAGAGCAGATTGTACATAGTGTCCTATCTACAGGTTATAGAGCAGATTGTACATAGTGTCCTATCTACAGGTTATAGAGCAGATTGTACATAGTGTCCTATCTACAGGTTATAGAGCAGATTGTACATAGTGTCCTATCTACAGGTTATAGAGCAGATTGTACATAGTGTCCTATCTGCAGGTTATAGAGCAGGAGGAGCAGATTGTACATAGTGTCCTATCTACAGGTTATAAAGCAGATTGTACATAGTGTCCTATCTACAGGTTATAGAGCAGATTGTACATAGTGTCCTATCTACAGGTTATAGAGCAGATTGTACATAGTGTCCTATCTACAGGTTATACAGCAGATTGTACATAGTGTCCCATCTACAGGTTATAGAGCAGATTGTACATAGTGTCCTATCTACAGGTTATAGAGCAGATTGTACACAGTGTCCTATCTACAGGTTATAGAGCAGATTGTACATAGTGTCCTATCTACAGGTTATAGAGCGGATTGTACATAGTGTCCTATCTACAGGTTATAGAGCAGATTGTACACAGTGTCCTATCTACAGGTTATAGAGCGGATTGTACATAGTGTCCTATCTACAGGTTATAGAGCAGATTGTACATAGTGTCCTATCTACAGGTTATAGAGCAGATTGTACATAGTGTCCTATCTACAGGTTATAGAGCAGATTGTACATAGTGTCCTATCTACAGGTTATAGAGCAGATTGTACATAGTGTCCTATCTACAGGTTATAGAGCAGATTGTACATAGTGTCCTATCTACAGGTTATAGAGCAGATTGTACATAGTGTCCTATCTACAGGTTATAGAGCAGATTGTACATAGTGTCCTATCTACAGGTTATAGAGCAGATTGTACATAGTGTTCTATCTACAGGTTATAGAGCAGGAGGAGCAGATTGTACATAGTGTCCTATCTACAGGTTATAGAGCAGATTGTACATAGTGTCCTATCTACAGGTTATAGAGCAGATTGTACATAGTGTCCTATCTACAGGTTATAGAGCAGGGGAGCAGATTGTACATAGTGTCCTATCTACAGGTTATAGAGCAGATTGTACATAGTGTCCTATCTACAGGTTATAGAGCAGATTGTACATAGTGTCCTATCTGCAGGTTATAGAGCAGGAGGAGTAGATTGTACATAGTGTCCTATCTACAGGTTATAGAGCAGATTGTACATAGTGTCCTATCTACAGGTTATAGAGCAGATTGTACATAGTGTCCTATCTACAGGTTATAGAGCAGGAGGAGCAGATTGTACATAGTGTCCTATCTACAGGTTATAAAGCAGATTGTACATAGTGTCCTATCTACAGGTCATAGAGCAGATTGTACATAGTGTCCTATCTACAGGTTATAGAGCAGATTGTACATAGTGTCCTATCTACAGGTTATAGAGCAGATTGTACATAGTGTCCCATCTACAGGTTATAGAGCAGATTGTACATAGTGTCCTATCTACAGGTTATAGAGCAGATTGTACACAGTGTCCTATCTACAGGTTATAGAGCAGATTGTACATAGTGTCCTATCTACAGGTTATAGAGCGGATTGTACATAGTGTCCTATCTACAGGTTATAGAGCAGATTGTACACAGTGTCCTATCTACAGGTTATAGAGCGGATTGTACATAGTGTCCTATCTACAGGTTATAGAGCAGATTGTACATAGTGTCCTATCTACAGGTTATAGAGCAGATTGTACATAGTGTCCTATCTACAGGTTATAGAGCAGATTGTACATAGTGTCCTATCTACAGGTTATAGAGCAGATTGTACATAGTGTCCTATCTACAGGTTATAGAGCAGATTGTACATAGTGTCCTATCTACAGGTTATAGAGCAGGAGGAGCAGATTGTACATAGTGTCCTATCTACAGGTTATAGAGCAGATTGTACATAGTGTCCTATCTACAGGTTATAGAGCAGATTGTACATAGTGTCCTATCTACAGGTTATAGAGCAGGAGGAGCAGATTGTACATAGTGTCCTATCTACAGGTTATAGAGCAGATTGTACATAGTGTCCTATCTACAGGTTATAGAGCAGATTGTACATAGTGTCCTATCTACAGGTTATAGAGCAGGAGGAGTAGATTGTACATAGTGTCCTATCTACAGGTTATAGAGCAGATTGTACATAGTGTCCTATCTACAGGTTATAGAGCAGATTGTACATAGTGTCCTATCTACAGGTTATAGAGCAGATTGTACACAGTGTCCTATCTACAGGTTATAGAGCAGATTGTACATAGTGTCCTATCTACAGGTTATAGAGCGGATTGTACACAGTGTCCTATCTACAGGTTATAGAGCAGATTGTACATAGTGTCCTATCTACAGGTTATAGAGCAGATTGTACATAGTGTCCTATCTACAGGTTATAGAGCGGATTGTACATAGTGTCCTATCTACAGGTTATAGAGCAGATTGTACATAGTGTCCTATCTACAGGTTATAGAGCAGATTGTACATAGTGTCCTATCTACAGCTTATAGAGCAGATTGTACATAGTGTCCTATCTACAGGTTATAGAGCAGATTGTACATAGTGTCCTATCTACAGGTTATAGAGCAGATTGTACATAGTGTCCTATCTACAGGTTATAGAGCAGATTGTACATAGTGTCCTATCTACAGGTTATAGAGCAGATTGTACATAGTGTCCTATCTACAGGTTATAGAGCAGATTGTACACAGTGTCCTATCTACAGGTTATAGAGCAGATTGTACATAGTGTCCTATCTACAGGTTATAGAGCGGATTGTACATAGTGTCCTATCTACAGGTTATAGAGCAGATTGTATACAGTGTCCTATCTACAGGTTATAGAGCGGATTGTACATAGTGTCCTATCTACAGGTTATAGAGCAGATTGTACATAGTGTCCTATCTACAGGTTATAGAGCAGATTGTACATAGTGTCCTATCTACAGGTTATAGAGTGGATTGTACATAGTGTCCTATCTACAGGTTATAGAGCAGATTGTACATAGTGTCCTATCTGCAGGTTATAGAGCAGGAGGAGCAGATTGTACATAGTGTCCTATCTACAGGTTATAGAGCAGATTGTACATAGTGTCCTATCTACAGGTTATAGAGCAGATTGTACATAGTGTCCTATCTACAGGTTATAGAGCAGGAGGAGCAGATTGTACACAGTGTCCTATCTACAGGTTATAGAGCAGATTGTACACAGTGTCCTATCTACAGGTTATAGAGCGGATTGTACATAGTATCCTATCTACAGGTTATAGAGCAGATTGTACATAGTGTCCTATCTACAGGTTATAGAGCAGATTGTACATAGTGTCCTATCTACAGGTTATAGAGCAGGAGGAGCAGATTGTACATAGTGTCCTATCTACAGGTTATAGAGCAGATTGTACATAGTGTCCTATCTACAGGTTATAGAGCAGATTGTACATAGTGTCCTATCTACAGGTTATAGAGCAGATTGTACATAGTGTCCTATCTACAGGTTATAGAGCAGATTGTACATAGTGTCCTATCTACAGGTTATAGAGCAGATTGTACATAGTGTCCTATCTACAGGTTATAGAGCAGATTGTACATAGTGTCCTATCTACAGGTTATAGAGCAGATTGTACATAGTGTCCTATCTACAGGTTATAGAGCAGATTGTACATAGTGTCCTATCTACAGGTTATAGAGCAGATTGTACATAGTGTCCTATCTACAGGTTATAGAGCAGATTGTACATAGTGTCCTATCTACAGGTTATAGAGCAGGAGCAGATTGTACATAGTGTCCTATCTACAGGTTATAGAGCAGATTGTACATAGTGTCCTATCTACAGGTTATAGAGCAGATTGTACATAGTGTCCTATCTACAGGTTATAGAGCAGATTGTACATAGTGTCCTATCTACAGGTTATAGAGCAGATTGTACATAGTGTCCTATCTACAGGTTATAGAGCAGATTGTACATAGTGTCCTATCTACAGGTTATAGAGCAGATTGTACATAGTGTCCTATCTGCAGGTTATAGAGCAGGAGGAGCAGATTGTACATAGTGTCCTATCTACAGGTTATAGAGCAGATTGTACATAGTGTCCTATCTACAGGTTATAGAGCAGATTGTACATAGTGTCCTATCTACAGGTTATAGAGCAGATTGTACATAGTGTCCTATCTACAGGTTATAGAGCAGATTTTACATAGTGTCCTATCTACAGGTTATAGAGCAGATTGTACATAGTGTCCTATCTACAGGTTATAGAGCAGATTGTACACAGTGTCCTATCTACAGGTTATAGAGCAGATTGTACATAGTGTCCTATCTACAGGTTATAGAGCGGATTGTACATAGTGTCCTATCTACAGGTTATAGAGCAGATTGTACACAGTGTCCTATCTACAGGTTATAGAGCGGATTGTACATAGTGTCCTATCTACAGGTTATAGAGCAGATTGTACATAGTGTCCTATCTACAGGTTATAGAGCAGATTGTACATAGTGTCCTATCTACAGGTTATAGAGCAGATTGTACATAGTGTCCTATCTACAGGTTATAGAGCAGATTGTACATAGTGTCCTATCTACAGGTTATAGAGCAGATTGTACATAGTGTCCTATCTACAGGTTATAGAGCAGGAGGAGCAGATTGTACATAGTGTCCTATCTACAGGTTATAGAGCAGATTGTACATAGTGTCCTATCTACAGGTTATAGAGCAGATTGTACATAGTGTCCTATCTACAGGTTATAGAGCAGGAGGAGCAGATTGTACATAGTGTCCTATCTACAGGTTATAGAGCAGATTGTACATAGTGTCCTATCTACAGGTTATAGAGTAGATTGTACATAGTGTCCTATCTGCAGGTTATAGAGCAGGAGGTAGATTGTACATAGTGTCCTATCTACAGGTTATAGAGCAGATTGTACATAGTGTCCTATCTACAGGTTATAGAGCAGATTGTACATAGTGTCCTATCTGCAGGTTATAGAGCAGGAGGAGCAGATTGTACATAGTGTCCTATCTACAGGTTATAAAGCAGATTGTACATAGTGTCCTATCTACAGGTTATAGAGCAGATTGTACATAGTGTCCTATCTACAGGTTATAGAGCAGATTGTACATAGTGTCCTATCTACAGGTTATACAGCAGATTGTACATAGTGTCCCATCTACAGGTTATAGAGCAGATTGTACATAGTGTCCTATCTACAGGTTATAGAGCAGATTGTACACAGTGTCCTATCTACAGGTTATAGAGCAGATTGTACATAGTGTCCTATCTACAGGTTATAGAGCGGATTGTACATAGTGTCCTATCTACAGGTTATAGAGCAGATTGTACACAGTGTCCTATCTACAGGTTATAGAGCAGATTGTACATAGTGTCCTATCTACAGGTTATAGAGCAGATTGTACATAGTGTCCTATCTACAGGTTATAGAGCAGATTGTACATAGTGTCCTATCTACAGGTTATAGAGCAGATTGTACATAGTGTCCTATCTACAGGTTATAGAGCAGATTGTACATAGTGTCCTATCTACAGGTTATAGAGCAGATTGTACATAGTGTCCTATCTACAGGTTATAGAGAGGGGAGCAGATTGTACATAGTGTCCTATCTACAGGTTATAGAGCAGATTGTACATAGTGTCCTATCTACAGGTTATAGAGCAGATTGTACATAGTGTCCTATCTACAGGTTATAGAGCAGGGGAGCAGATTGTACATAGTGTCCTATCTACAGGTTATAGAGCAGATTGTACATAGTGTCCTATCTACAGGTTATAGAGCAGATTGTACATAGTGTCCTATCTACAGGTTATAGAGCAGGAGGAGTAGATTGTACATAGTGTCCTATCTACAGGTTATAGAGCAGATTGTACATAGTGTCCTATCTACAGGTTATAGAGCAGATTGTACATAGTGTCCTATCTACAGGTTATAGAGCAGATTGTACACAGTGTCCTATCTACAGGTTATAGAGCAGATTGTACACAGTGTCCTATCTACAGGTTATAGAGCGGATTGTACACAGTGTCCTATCTACAGGTTATAGAGCAGATTGTACATAGTGTCCTATCTACAGGTTATAGAGCAGATTGTACATAGTGTCCTATCTACAGGTTATAGAGCGGATTGTACATAGTGTCCTATCTACAGGTTATAGAGCAGATTGTACATAGTGTCCTATCTACAGGTTATAGAGCAGATTGTACATAGTGACCTATCTACAGGTTATAGAGCAGATTGTACATAGTGTCCTATCTACAGGTTATAGAGCAGATTGTACATAGTGTCCTATCTACAGGTTATAGAGCAGATTGTACATAGTGTCCTATCTACAGGTTATAGAGCAGATTGTACATAGTGTCCTATCTACAGGTTATAGAGCAGATTGTACATAGTGTCCTATCTACAGGTTATAGAGCAGATTGTACACAGTGTCCTATCTACAGGTTATAGAGCAGATTGTACATAGTGTCCTATCTACAGGTTATAGAGCAGATTGTACATAGTGTCCTATCTACAGGTTATAGAGCAGATTGTACATAGTGTCCTATCTACAGGTTATAGAGCGGATTGTACATAGTGTCCTATCTACAGGTTATAGAGCAGATTGTACATAGTGTCCTATCTACAGGTTATAGAGCAGATTGTACATAGTGTCCTATCTACAGGTTATAGAGCGGATTGTACATAGTGTCCTATCTACAGGTTATAGAGCAGATTGTACATAGTGTCCTATCTACAGGTTATAGAGCAGGAGGAGCAGATTGTACATAGTGTCCTATCTACAGGTTATAGAGCAGATTGTACATAGTGTCCTATCTACAGGTTATAGAGCAGATTGTACATAGTGTCCTATCTACAGGTTAGAGCAGGAGGAGCAGATTGTACACAGTGTCCTATCTACAGGTTATAGAGCAGATTGTACACAGTGTCCTATCTACAGGTTATAGAGCGGATTGTACATAGTGTCCTATCTACAGGTTATAGAGCAGATTGTACATAGTGTCCTATCTACAGGTTATAGAGCAGATTGTACATAGTGTCCTATCTACAGGTTATAGGCAGGAGGAGCAGATTGTACATAGTGTCCTATCTACAGGTTATAGAGCAGATTGTACACTAGTGTCCTATCTACAGGTTATAGAGCAGATTGTACATAGTGTCCTATCTACAGGTTATAGAGCAGATTGTACATAGTGTCCTATCTGCAGGTTATAGAGCAGATTGTACATAGTGTCCTATCTACAGGTTATAGAGCAGATTGTACATAGTGTCCTATCTACAGGTTATAGAGCAGATTGTACATAGTGTCCTATCTACAGGTTATAGAGCAGATTGTACATAGTGTCCTATCTACAGGTTATAGAGCAGATTGTACATAGTGTCCTATCTACAGGTTATAGAGCAGATTGTACACAGTGTCCTATCTACAGGTTATAGAGCAGATTGTACATAGTGTCCTATCTACAGGTTATAGAGCAGATTGTACATAGTGTCCTATCTACAGGTTATAGAGCGGATTGTACATAGTGTCCTATCTACAGGTTATAGAACAGATTGTACATAGTGTCCTATCTACAGGTTATAGAGCAGATTGTACATAGTGTCCTATCTACAGGTTATAGAGCAGATTGTACATAGTGTCCTATCTACAGGTTATAGAGCAGATTGTACATAGTGTTCTATCTACAGGTTATAGAGCAGATTGTACATAGTGTCCTATCTACAGGTTATAGAGCAGATTGTACATAGTGTTCTATCTACAGGTTATAGAGCAGGAGGAGCAGATTGTACATAGTGTCCTATCTACAGGTTATAGAGCAGATTGTACATAGTGTCCTATCTACAGGTTATAGAGCAGATTGTACATAGTGTCCTATCTACAGGTTATAGAGCAGGAGGAGCAGATTGTACATAGTGTCCTATCTACAGGTTATAGAGCAGATTGTACATAGTGTCCTATCTACAGGTTATAGAGCAGATTGTACATAGTGTCCTATCTGCAGGTTATAGAGCAGATTGTACATAGTGTCCTATCTACAGGTTATAGAGCAGATTGTACATAGTGTCCTATCTACAGGTTATAGAGCAGATTGTACACAGTGTCCTATCTACAGGTTATAGAGCAGATTGTACACAGTGTCCTATCTACAGGTTATAGAGCAGATTGTACACAGTGTCCTATCTACAGGTTATAGAGCAGATTGTACATAGTGTCCTATCTACAGGTTATAGAGCAGATTGTACATAGTGTCCTATCTACAGGTTATAGAGCAGATTGTACATAGTGTCCTATCTACAGGTTATAGAGCAGATTGTACATAGTGTCCTATCTACAGGTTATAGAGCAGATTGTACATAGTGTCCTATCTACAGGTTATAGATTAGTAGGAGCAGATTGTACATAGTGTCCTATCTACAGGTTATAGAGCAGATTGTACATAGTGTCCTATCTACAGGTTATAGAGCAGATTGTACATAGTGTCCTATCTACAGGTTATAGAGCAGAGAGTAGATTGTACATAGTGTCCTATCTACAGGTTATAGAGCAGATTGTACATAGTGTCCTATCTACAGGTTATAGAGCAGGAGGAGCAGATTGTACATAGTGTCCTATCTACAGGTTATAGAGCAGATTGTACATAGTGTCCTATCTACAGGTTATAGAGCAGATTGTACATAGTGTCCTATCTACAGGTTATAGAGCAGATTGTACACAGTGTCCTATCTACAGGTTATAGAGCAGATTGTACATAGTGTCCTATCTACAGGTTATAGAGCGGATTGTACATAGTGTCCTATCTACAGGTTATAGAGCAGATTGTACATAGTGTCCTATCTACAGGTTATAGAGCGGATTGTACATAGTGTCCTATCTACAGGTTATAGAGCAGATTGTACATAGTGTCCTATCTACAGGTTATAGAGCAGATTGTACATAGTGTCCTATCTACAGGTTATAGAGCAGATTGTACATAGTGTCCTATCTACAGGTTATAGAGCAGATTGTACATAGTGTCCTATCTACAGGTTATAGAGCAGATTGTACATAGTGTCCTATCTACAGGTTATAGAGCAGGAGGAGCAGATTGTACATAGTGTCCTATCTACAGGTTATAGAGCAGATTGTACATAGTGTCCTATCTACAGGTTATAGAGCAGATTGTACATAGTGTCCTATCTACAGGTTATAGAGCGGGGAGCAGATTGTACATAGTGTCCTATCTACAGGTTATAGAGCAGATTGTACATAGTGTCCTATCTACAGGTTATAGAGCAGATTGTACATAGTGTCCTATCTGCAGGTTATAGAGCAGGAGGAGCAGATTGTACATAGTGTCCTATCTACAGGTTATAGAGCAGATTGTACATAGTGTCCTATCTACAGGTTATAGAGCAGATTGTACATAGTGTCCTATCTACAGGTTATAGAGCAGATTGTACACAGTGTCCTATCTACAGGTTATAGAGCAGATTGTACACAGTGTCCTATCTACAGGTTATAGAGCAGATTGTACACAGTGTCCTATCTACAGGTTATAGAGCAGATTGTACATAGTGTCCTATCTACAGGTTATAGAGCAGATTGTACATAGTGTCCTATCTACAGGTTATAGAGCGGATTGTACATAGTGTCCTATCTACAGGTTATAGAGCAGATTGTACATAGTGTCCTATCTACAGGTTATAGAGCAGATTGTACATAGTGTCCTATCTACAGGTTATAGTGCAGATTGTACATAGTGTCCTATCTACAGGTTATAGAGCAGATTGTACATAGTGTCCTATCTACAGGTTATAGAGCAGATTGTACATAGTGTCCTATCTACAGATCATAGAACAGATTGTACATAGTGTCCTATCTACAGGTTATAGAGCAGATTGTACATAGTGTCCTATCTACAGGTTATAGAGCAGATTGTACACAGCGTCCTATCTACAGGTTATAGAGCAGATTGTACATAGTGTCCTATCTACAGGTTATAGAGCGGATTGTACATAGTGTCCTATCTACAGGTTATAGAGCAGATTGTATACAGTGTCCTATCTACAGGTTATAGAGCGGATTGTACATAGTGTCCTATCTACAGGTTATAGAGCAGATTGTACATAGTGTCCTATCTACAGGTTATAGAGCAGATTGTACATAGTGTCCTATCTACAGGTTATAGAGCGGATTGTACATAGTGTCCTATCTACAGGTTATAGAGCAGATTGTACATAGTGTCCTATCTGCAGGTTATAGAGCAGGAGGAGCAGATTGTACATAGTGTCCTATCTACAGGTTATAGAGCAGATTGTACATAGTGTCCTATCTACAGATCATAGAGCAGATTGTACATAGTGTCCTATCTACAGGTTATAGAGCAGGAGGAGCAGATTGTACACAGTGTCCTATCTACAGGTTATAGAGCAGATTGTACACAGTGTCCTATCTACAGGTTTTAGAGCGGATTGTACATAGCATCCTATCTACAGGTTATAGAGCAGATTGTACATAGTGTCCTATCTACAGGTTATAGAGCAGATTGTACATAGTGTCCTATCTACAGGTTATAGAGCAGGAGGAGCAGATTGTACATAGTGTCCTATCTACAGGTTATAGAGCAGATTGTACATAGTGTCCTATCTACAGGTTATAGAGCAGATTGTACATAGTGTCCTATCTACAGGTTATAGAGCAGATTGTACATAGTGTCCTATCTGCAGGTTATAGAGCAGATTGTACATAGTGTCCTATCTACAGGTTATAGAGCAGATTGTACATAGTGTCCTATCTACAGGTTATAGAGCAGATTGTACATAGTGTCCTATCTACAGGTTATAGAGCAGATTGTACATAGTGTCCTATCTACAGGTTATAGAGCAGATTGTACATAGTGTCCTATCTACAGGTTATAGAGCAGATTGTACACAGTGTCCTATCTACAGGTTATAGAGCAGATTGTACATAGTGTCCTATCTACAGGTTATAGAGCGGATTGTACATAGTGTCCTATCTACAGGTTATAGAGGGGATTGTACATAGTGTCCTATCTACAGGTTATAGAACAGATTGTACATAGTGTCCTATCTACAGATCATAGAGCAGATTGTACATAGTGTCCTATCTACAGGTTATAGAGCAGATTGTACATAGTGTCCTATCTACAGGTTATAGAGCAGATTGTACATAGTGATCTATCTACAGGTTATAGAGCAGATTGTACATAGTGTCCTATCTACAGGTTATAGAGCAGATTGTACATAGTATCCTATCTACAGGTTATAGAGCAGGAGGAGCAGATTGTACATAGTGTCCTATCTACAGGTTATAGAGCAGATTGTACATAGTGTCCTATCTACAGGTTATAGAGCAGATTGTACATAGTGTCCTATCTACAGGTTATAGAGCAGGAGGAGCAGATTGTACATAGTGTCCTATCTACAGGTTATAGAGCAGATTGTACATAGTGTCCTATCTACAGGTTATAGAGCAGATTGTACATAGTGTCCTATCTGCAGATTATAGAGCAGATTGTACATAGTGTCCTATCTACAGGTTATAGAGCAGATTGTACATAGTGTCCTATCTACAGGTTATAGAGCAGATTGTACACAGTGTCCTATCTACAGGTTATAGAGCAGATTGTACACAGTGTCCTATCTACAGGTTATAGAGCGGATTGTACACAGTGTCCTATCTACAGGTTTTAGAGCGGATTGTACATAGCGTCCTATCTACAGGTTATAGAGCAGATTGTACATAGTGTCCTATCTACAGGTTATAGAGCAGATTGTACATAGTGTCCTATCTACAGGTTATAGAGCAGATTGTACATAGTGTCCTATCTACAGGTTATAGAGCAGATTGTACATAGTGTCCTATCTACAGGTTATAGAGCAGATTGTACATAGCGTCCTATCTACAGGTTATAGAGCAGATTGTACATAGTGTCCTATCTACAGGTTATAGAGCAGATTGTACATAGCGTCCTATCTACAGGTTATAGAGCAGGAGGAGCAGATTGTACATAGTGTCCTATCTACAGGTTATAGAGCAGATTGTACATAGTGTCCTATCTACAGGTTATAGAGCAGATTGTACATAGTGTCCTATCTACAGGTTATAGAGCAGGAGGAGCAGATTGTACATAGTGTCCTATCTACAGGTTATAGAGCAGATTGTACATAGTGTCCTATCTACAGGTTATAGAGCAGATTGTACATAGTGTCCTATCTGCAGGTTATAGAGCAGGAGGAGTAGATTGTACATAGTGTCCTATCTACAGGTTATAGAGCAGATTGTACATAGTGTCCTATCTACAGGTTATAGAGCAGATTGTACACAGTGTCCTATCTACAGGTTATAGAGCAGATTGTACACAGTGTCCTATCTACAGGTTATAGAGCAGATTGTACACAGTGTCCTATCTACAGGTTATAGAGCAGATTGTACATAGTGTCCTATCTACAGGTTATAGAGCAGATTGTACATAGTGTCCTATCTACAGGTTATAGAGCAGATTGTACATAGTGTCCTATCTACAGATCATAGAACAGATTGTACATAGTGTCCTATCTACAGGTTATAGAGCAGATTGTACATAGCGTCCTATCTACAGGTTATAGAGCAGATTGTACACAGCGTCCTATCTACAGGTTATAGAGCAGATTGTACATAGTGTCCTATCTACAGGTTATAGAGCAGATTGTACATAGTGTCCTATCTACAGGTTATAGAGCGGATTGTACATAGTGTCCTATCTACAGGTTATAGAGCAGATTGTACATAGTGTCCTATCTACAGGTTATAGAGCAGATTGTACATAGTGTCCTATCTACAGCTTATAGTGCAGATTGTACATAGTGTCCTATCTACAGGTTATAGAGCAGATTGTACATAGTGTCCTATCTACAGGTTATAGAGCAGATTGTACATAGTGTCCTATCTACAGATCATAGAACAGATTGTACATAGTGTCCTATCTACAGGTTATAGAGCAGATTGTACATAGCGTCCTATCTACAGGTTATAGAGCAGATTGTACACAGCGTCCTATCTACAGGTTATAGAGCAGATTGTACATAGTGTCCTATCTACAGGTTATAGAGCGGATTGTACATAGCGTCCTATCTACAGGTTATAGAGCAGATTGTATACAGTGTCCTATCTACAGGTTATAGAGCAGATTGTACATAGTGTCCTATCTACAGGTTATAGAGCGGATTGTACATAGTGTCCTATCTACAGGATATAGAGAGGAGGAGCAGATTGTACACAGTGTCCTATCTACAGGTTATAGAGCAGATTGTACACAGTGTCCTATCTACAGGTTTTAGAGCGGATTGTACATAGCATCCTATCTACAGGTTTTAGAGCAGATTGTACATAGTGTCCTATCTACAGGTTATAGAGCAGATTGTACATAGTGTCCTATCTACAGGTTATAGAGCAGGAGGAGCAGATTGTACATAGTGTCCTATCTACAGGTTATAGAGCAGATTGTACATAGTGTCCTATCTACAGGTTATAGAGCAGATTGTACATAGTGTCCTATCTACAGGTTATAGAGCAGATTGTACATAGTGTCCTATCTACAGGTTATAGAGCAGATTGTACATAGTGTCCTATCTGCAGGTTATAGAGCAGATTGTACATAGTGTCCTATCTACAGGTTATAGAGCAGATTGTACATAGTGTCCTATCTACAGGTTATAGAGCAGATTGTACATAGTGTCCTATCTACAGGTTATAGAGCAGATTGTACATAGTGTCCTATCTACAGGTTATAGAGCAGATTGTACATAGTGTCCTATCTACAGGTTATAGAGCAGATTGTACACAGTGTCCTATCTACAGGTTATAGAGCAGATTGTACATAGTGTCCTATCTACAGGTTATAGAGCGGATTGTACATAGTGTCCTATCTACAGGTTATAGAGCGGATTGTATATAGTGTCCTATCTACAGGTTATAGAACAGATTGTACATAGTGTCCTATCTACAGATCATAGAGCAGATTGTACATAGTGTCCTATCTACAGGTTATAGAGCAGATTGTACATAGTGTCCTATCTACAGGTTATAGAGCAGATTGTACATAGCGATCTATCTACAGGTTATAGAGCAGATTGTACATAGTGTCCTATCTACAGGTTATAGAGCAGATTGTACATAGCATCCTATCTACAGGTTATAGAGCAGGAGGAGCAGATTGTACATAGTGTCCTATCTACAGGTTATAGAGCAGATTGTACATAGTGTCCTATCTACAGGTTATAGAGCAGATTGTACATAGTGTCCTATCTACAGGTTATAGAGCAGGAGGAGCAGATTGTACATAGTGTCCTATCTACAGGTTATAGAGCAGATTGTACATAGTGTCCTATCTACAGGTTATAGAGCAGATTGTACATAGTGTCCTATCTGCAGGTTATAGAGCAGGAGGAGCAGATTGTACATAGTGTCCTATCTACAGGTTATAGAGCAGATTGTACATAGTGTCCTATCTACAGGTCATAGAGCAGATTGTACATAGTGTCCTATCTATAGGTTATAGAGCAGATTGTACATAGTGTCCTATCTACAGGTTATAGAGCAGATTGTACACAGTGTCCTATCTACAGGTTATAGAGCAGATTGTACACAGTGTCCTATCTACAGGTTATAGAGCGGATTGTACACAGTGTCCTATCTACAGGTTTTAGAGCGGATTGTACATAGCGTCCTATCTACAGGTTATAGAGCAGATTGTACATAGTGTCCTATCTACAGGTTATAGAGCAGATTGTACATAGTGTCCTATCTACAGGTTATAGAGCAGATTGTACATAGTGTCCTATCTACAGGTTATAGAGCAGATTGTACATAGTGTCCTATCTACAGGTTATAGAGCAGATTGTACATAGTGTCCTATCTACAGGTTATAGAGCAGATTGTACATAGTGTCCTATCTACAGGTTATAGAGCAGATTGTACATAGTGTCCTATCTACAGGTTATAGAGCAGATTGTACATAGTGTCCTATCTACAGGTTATAGAGCAGATTGTACATAGTGTCCTATCTACAGGTTATAGAGCAGATTGTACATAGTGTCCTATCTACAGGTTATAGAGCAGATTGTACATAGTGTCCCATCTACAGGTTATAGAGCAGATTGTACATAATGTCCTATCTACAGGTTATAGAGCAGATTGTACATAGTGTCCTATCTACAGGTTATAGAGCAGGAGGAGCAGATTGTACATAGTGTCCTATCTACAGGTTATAGAGCGGATTGTACATAGTGTCCTATCTACAGGTTATAGAGCGGATTGTACATAGTGTCCTATCTACAGGTTATAGAGCAGATTGTACATAGTGTCCTATCTACAGGTTATAGAGCAGATTGTACATAGTGTCCTATCTACAGGTTATAGAGCAGATTGTACATAGTGTCCTATCTACAGGTTATAGAGCAGATTGCACATAGTGTCCTATCTACAGGTTATAGAGCAGGAGGAGCAGATTGTACATAGTGTCCTATCTACAGGTTATAGAGCGGATTGTACATAGTGTCCTATCTACAGGTTATAGAGCGGATTGTACATAGTGTCCTATCTACAGGTTATAGAGCAGATTGTACATAGTGTCCTATCTACAGATTATAGAGCAGATTGTACATAGTGTCCTATCTACAGGTTATAGAGCAGATTGTACATAGTGTCCTATCTACAGGTTATAGAGCAGATTGTACATAGTGTCCTATCTACAGGTTATAGAGCAGATTGTACATAGTGTCCTATCTGCAGGTTATAGAGCAGGAGGAGCAGATTGTACATAGTGTCCTATCTACAGGTTATAGAGCAGATTGTACATAGGGTCCTATCTACAGATCATAGAGCAGATTGTACATAGTGTCCTATCTACAGGATATAGAGCAGGAGGAGCAGATTGTACACAGTGTCCTATCTATAGGTTATAGAGCGGATTGTACATAGTGTCCTATCTACAGGTTATAGAGCGGATTGTACATAGTGTCCTATCTACAGGTTATAGAGCAGATTGTACATAGTGTCCTATCTACAGGTTATAGAGCAGATTGTACATAGTGTCCTATCTACAGGTTATAGAGCAGATTGTACATAGTGTCCTATCTACAGGTTATAGAGCAGATTGTACATAGTGTCCCATCTACAGGTTATAGAGCAGATTGTACTAATGTCCTATCTACAGGTTATAGAGCAGATTGTACATAGTGTCCTATCTACAGGTTATAGAGCAGGAGGAGCAGATTGTACATAGTGTCCTATCTACAGGTTATAGAGCGGATTGTACATAGTGTCCTATCTACAGGTTATAGAGCGGATTGTACATAGTGTCCAATCTACAGGTTATAGAGCAGATTGTACATAGTGTCCTATCTACAGGTTATAGAGCAGATTGTACATAGTGTCCTATCTACAGGTTATAGAGCAGATTGTACATAGTGTCCTATCTACAGGTTATAGAGCAGATTGTACATAGTGTCCTATCTACAGGTTATAGAGCAGATTGTACATAGTGTCCTATCTACAGGTTATAGAGCAGGAGGAGCAGATTGTACATAGTGTCCTATCTACAGGTTATAGAGCGGATTGTACATAGTGTCCTATCTACAGGTTATAGAGCGGATTGTACATAGTGTCCTATCTACAGGTTATAGAGCAGATTGTACATAGTGTCCTATCTACAGATTATAGAGCAGATTGTACATAGTGTCCTATCTAC
Source organism: Leptodactylus fallax (assembly GCA_947044405.1). Lineage (NCBI taxonomy): Eukaryota > Metazoa > Chordata > Amphibia > Anura > Leptodactylidae > Leptodactylus > Leptodactylus fallax. The sequence continues at coordinate 112,704 of CAMRHE010000463.1, forward strand.
AGGTTATAGAGCAGATTGTACATAGTGTCCTATCTACAGGTTATAGAGCAGATTGTACATAGTGTCCTATCTACAGGTTATAGAGCAGATTGTACATAGTGTCCTATCTGCAGGTTATAGAGCAGGAGGAGCAGATTGTACATAGTGTCCTATCTACAGGTTATAGAGCAGATTGTACATAGTGTCCTATCTACAGATCATAGAGCAGATTGTACATAGTGTCCTATCTACAGGATATAGAGCAGGAGGAGCAGATTGTACACAGTGTCCTATCTATAGGTTATAGAGCAGATTGTACATAGTGTCCTATCTACAGGTTATAGAGCGGATTGTACATAGTGTCCTATCTACAGGTTATAGAGCAGATTGTACATAGTGTCTTATCTACAGGTTATAGAGCAGATTGTACATAGTGTCCTATCTACAGGTTATAGAGCAGATTGTACATAGTGTCCTATCTACAGGTTATAGAGCAGGAGGAGCAGATTGTACATAGTGTCCTATCTACAGGTTATAGAGCAGATTGTACATAGTGTCCTATCTACAGGTTATAGAGCAGATTGTACATAGTGTCCTATCTACAGGTTATAGAGCAGATTGTACATAGTGTCCTATCTACAGGTTATAGAGCAGATTGTACATAGTGTCCTATCTGCAGGTTATAGAGCAGATTGTACATAGTGTCCTATCTACAGGTTATAGAGCAGATTGTACATAGTGTCCTATCTACAGGTTATAGAGCAGATTGTACATAGTGTCCTATCTACAGGTTATAGTGCAGATTGTACATAGTGTCCTATCTACAGGTTATAGAGCAGATTGTACATAGTGTCCTATCTACAGGTTATAGAGCAGATTGTACATAGTGTCCTATCTACAGGTTATAGAGCAGATTGTACATAGTGTCCTATCTACAGGTTATAGAGCAGATTGTACATAGTGTCCTATCTACAGGTTATAGAGCAGATTGTACACAGTGTCCTATCTACAGGTTATAGAGCAGATTGTACATAGTGTCCTATCTACAGGTTATAGAGCGGATTGTACATAGCGTCCTATCTACAGGTTATAGAGCAGATTGTATACAGTGTCCTATCTACAGGTTATAGAGCGGATTGTATATAGTGTCCTATCTACAGGTTATAGAGCAGATTGTACATAGCGTTCTATCTACAGGTTATAGAGCAGATTGTACATAGTGTCCTATCTACAGGTTATAGAGTGGATTGTACATAGTGTCCTATCTACAGGTTATAGAGCAGATTGTACATAGTGTCCTATCTGCAGGTTATAGAGCAGGAGGAGCAGATTGTACATAGTGTCCTATCTACAGGTTATAGAGCAGATTGTACATAGTGTCCTATCTACAGATCATAGAGCAGATTGTACATAGTGTCCTATCTACAGGATATAGAGCAGGAGGAGCAGATTGTACACAGTGTCCTATCTACAGGTTATAGAGCAGATTGTACACAGTGTCCTATCTACAGGTTTTAGAGCGGATTGTACATAGCATCCTATCTACAGGTTTTAGAGCAGATTGTACATAGTGTCCTATCTACAGGTTATAGAGCAGATTGTACATAGTGTCCTATCTACAGGTTATAGAGCAGGAGGAGCAGATTGTACATAGTGTCCTATCTACAGGTTATAGAGCAGATTGTACATAGTGTCCTATCTACAGGTTATAGAGCAGATTGTACATAGTGTCCTATCTACAGGTTATAGAGCAGATTGTACATAGTGTCCTATCTACAGGTTATAGAGCAGATTGTACATAGTGTCCTATCTGCAGGTTATAGAGCAGATTGTACATAGTGTCCTATCTACAGGTTATAGAGCAGATTGTACATAGTGTCCTATCTACAGGTTATAGAGCAGATTGTACATAGTGTCCTATCTACAGGTTATAGAGCAGATTGTACATAGTTTCCTATCTACAGGTTATAGAGCAGATTGTACATAGTGTCCTATCTACAGGTTATAGAGCAGATTGTACATAGTGTCCTATCTACAGGTTATAGAGCAGATTGTACATAGTGTCCTATCTACAGGTTATAGAGCAGATTGTACATAGTGTCCTATCTACAGGTTATAGAGCAGATTGTACACAGTGTCCTATCTACAGGTTATAGAGCAGATTGTACATAGTGTCCTATCTACAGGTTATAGAGCGGATTGTACATAGTGTCCTATCTACAGGTTATAGAGCGGATTGTATATAGTGTCCTATCTACAGGTTATAGAACAGATTGTACATAGTGTCCTATCTACAGATCATAGAGCAGATTGTACATAGTGTCCTATCTACAGGTTATAGAGCAGATTGTACATAGTGTCCTATCTACAGGTTATAGAGCAGATTGTACATAGCGATCTATCTACAGGTTATAGAGCAGATTGTACATAGTGTCCTATCTACAGGTTATAGAGCAGATTGTACATAGCATTCTATCTACAGGTTATAGAGCAGGAGGAGCAGATTGTACATAGTGTCCTATCTACAGGTTATACAGCAGATTGTACATAGTGTCCTATCTACAGGTTATAGAGCAGATTGTACATAGTGTCCTATCTACAGGTTATAGAGCAGATTGTACATAGTGTCCTATCTACAGGTTATAGAGCAGATTGTACATAGTGTCCTATCTACAGGTTATAGAGCAGGAGGAGCAGATTGTACATAGTGTCCTATCTACAGGTTATAGAGCAGATTGTACATAGTGTCCTATCTACAGGTTATAGAGCAGATTGTACATAGTGTCCTATCTGCAGGTTATAGAGCAGGAGGAGCAGATTGTACATAGTGTCCTATCTACAGGTTATAGAGCAGATTGTACATAGTGTCCTATCTACAGATCATAGAGCAGATTGTACATAGTGTCCTATCTACAGGTTATAGAGCAGATTGTACACAGTGTCCTATCTACAGGTTATAGAGCAGATTGTACACAGTGTCCTATCTACAGGTTATAGAGCGGATTGTACACAGTGTCCTATCTACAGGTTTTAGAGCGGATTGTACATAGCGTCCTATCTACAGGTTATAGAGCAGATTGTACATAGTGTCCTATCTACAGGTTATAGAGCAGATTGTACATAGTGTCCTATCTACAGGTTATAGAGCAGATTGTACATAGTGTCCTATCTACAGGTTATAGAGCAGATTGTACATAGTGTCCTATCTACAGGTAATAGAGCAGATTGTACATAGTGTCCTATCTACAGGTTATAGAGCAGATTGTACATAGTGTCCTATCTACAGGTTATAGAGCAGATTGTACATAGTGTCCTATCTACAGGTTATAGAGCAGATTGTACATAGTGTCCTATCTACAGGTTATAGAGCAGATTGTACATAGTGTCCTATCTACAGGTTATAGAGCAGATTGTACATAGTGTCCTATCTACAGGTTATAGAGCAGATTGTACATAGTGTCCTATCTACAGGTTATAGAGCAGATTGTACATAGTGTCCCATCTACAGGTTATAGAGCAGATTGTACTAATGTCCTATCTACAGGTTATAGAGCAGATTGTACATAGTGTCCTATCTACAGGTTATAGAGCAGGAGGAGCAGATTGTACATAGTGTCCTATCTACAGGTTATAGAGCGGATTGTACATAGTGTCCTATCTACAGGTTATAGAGCGGATTGTACATAGTGTCCTATCTACAGGTTATAGAGCAGATTGTACATAGTGTCCTATCTACAGGTTATAGAGCAGATTGTACATAGTGTCCTATCTACAGGTTATAGAGCAGATTGTACATAGTGTCCTATCTACAGGTTATAGAGCAGATTGTACATAGTGTCCTATCTACAGGTTATAGAGCAGGAGGAGCAGATTGTACATAGTGTCCTATCTACAGGTTATAGAGCAGATTGTACATAGTGTCCTATCTACAGGTTATAGAGCAGATTGTACATAGTGTCCTATCTACAGGTTATAGAGCAGATTGTACATAGTGTCCTATCTACAGGTTATAGAGCAGATTGTACATAGTGTCCTATCTACAGGTTATAGAGCAGATTGTACATAGTGTCCTATCTACAGGTTATAGAGCAGATTGTACATAGTGTCCTATCTACAGGTTATAGAGCAGATTGTACATAGTGTCCTATCTACAGGTTATAGAGCAGATTGTACATAGTGTCCTATCTGCAGGTTATAGAGCAGATTGTACATAGTGTCCTATCTGCAGGTTATAGAGCAGATTGTACATAGTGTCCTATCTACAGGTTATAGAGCAGATTGTACATAGTGTCCTATCTACAGGTTATAGAGCAGATTGTACATAGTGTCCTATCTACAGGTTATAGAGCAGATTGTACATAGTGTCCTATCTACAGGTTATAGAGCAGATTGTACATAGTGTCCTATCTACAGGTTATAGAGCAGATTGTACATAGTGTCCTATCTACAGGTTATAGAGCAGATTGTACACAGTGTCCTATCTACAGGTTATAGAGCGGATTGTATATAGTGTCCTATCTACAGGTTATAGAACAGATTGTACATAGTGTCCTATCTACAGATCATAGAGCAGATTGTACATAGTGTCCTATCTACAGGTTATAGAGCAGATTGTACATAGTGTCCTATCTACAGGTTATAGAGCAGATTGTACATAGCGATCTATCTACAGGTTATAGAGCAGATTGTACATAGTGTCCTATCTACAGGTTATAGAGCAGATTGTACATAGCATTCTATCTACAGGTTATAGAGCAGGAGGAGCAGATTGTACATAGTGTCCTATCTACAGGTTATACAGCAGATTGTACATAGTGTCCTATCTACAGGTTATAGAGCAGATTGTACATAGTGTCCTATCTACAGGTTATAGAGCAGATTGTACATAGTGTCCTATCTACAGGTTATAGAGCAGATTGTACATAGTGTCCTATCTACAGGTTATAGAGCAGGAGGAGCAGATTGTACATAGTGTCCTATCTACAGGTTATAGAGCAGATTGTACATAGTGTCCTATCTACAGGTTATAGAGCAGATTGTACATAGTGTCCTATCTGCAGGTTATAGAGCAGGAGGAGCAGATTGTACATAGTGTCCTATCTACAGGTTATAGAGCAGATTGTACATAGTGTCCTATCTACAGATCATAGAGCAGATTGTACATAGTGTCCTATCTACAGGTTATAGAGCAGATTGTACACAGTGTCCTATCTACAGGTTATAGAGCAGATTGTACACAGTGTCCTATCTACAGGTTATAGAGCGGATTGTACACAGTGTCCTATCTACAGGTTTTAGAGCGGATTGTACATAGCGTCCTATCTACAGGTTATAGAGCAGATTGTACATAGTGTCCTATCTACAGGTTATAGAGCAGATTGTACATAGTGTCCTATCTACAGGTTATAGAGCAGATTGTACATAGTGTCCTATCTACAGGTTATAGAGCAGATTGTACATAGTGTCCTATCTACAGGTAATAGAGCAGATTGTACATAGTGTCCTATCTACAGGTTATAGAGCAGATTGTACATAGTGTCCTATCTACAGGTTATAGAGCAGATTGTACATAGTGTCCTATCTACAGGTTATAGAGCAGATTGTACATAGTGTCCTATCTACAGGTTATAGAGCAGATTGTACATAGTGTCCTATCTACAGGTTATAGAGCAGATTGTACATAGTGTCCTATCTACAGGTTATAGAGCAGATTGTACATAGTGTCCTATCTACAGGTTATAGAGCAGATTGTACATAGTGTCCTATCTACAGGTTATAGAGCAGATTGTACTAATGTCCTATCTACAGGTTATAGAGCAGATTGTACATAGTGTCCTATCTACAGGTTATAGAGCAGGAGGAGCAGATTGTACATAGTGTCCTATCTACAGGTTATAGAGCGGATTGTACATAGTGTCCTATCTACAGGTTATAGAGCGGATTGTACATAGTGTCCTATCTACAGGTTATAGAGCAGATTGTACATAGTGTCCTATCTACAGGTTATAGAGCAGATTGTACATAGTGTCCTATCTACAGGTTATAGAGCAGATTGTACATAGTGTCCTATCTACAGGTTATAGAGCAGATTGTACATAGTGTCCTATCTACAGGTTATAGAGCAGATTGTACATAGTGTCCTATCTACAGGTTATAGAGCAGGAGGAGCAGATTGTACATAGTGTCCTATCTACAGGTTATAGAGCGGATTGTACATAGTGTCCTATCTACAGGTTATAGAGCGGATTGTACATAGTGTCCTATCTACAGGTTATAGAGCAGATTGTACATAGTGTCCTATCTACAGATTATAGAGCAGATTGTACATAGTGTCCTATCTACAGGTTATAGAGCAGATTGTACATAGTGTCCTATCTACAGGTTATAGAGCAGATTGTACATAGTGTCCTATCTACAGGTTATAGAGCAGATTGTACATAGTGTCCTATCTGCAGGTTATAGAGCAGGAGGAGCAGATTGTACATAGTGTCCTATCTACAGGTTATAGAGCAGATTGTACATAGTGTCCTATCTACAGATCATAGAGCAGATTGTACATAGTGTCCTATCTACAGGATATAGAGCAGGAGGAGCAGATTGTACACAGTGTCCTATCTATAGGTTATAGAGCGGATTGTACATAGTGTCCTATCTACAGGTTATAGAGCGGATTGTACATAGTGTCCTATCTACAGGTTATAGAGCAGATTGTACATAGTGTCCTATCTACAGGTTTTAGAGCGGATTGTACATAGCGTCCTATCTACAGGTTATAGAGCAGATTGTACATAGTGTCCTATCTACAGGTTATAGAGCAGATTGTACATAGTGTCCTATCTACAGGTTATAGAGCAGATTGTACATAGTGTCCTATCTACAGGTTATAGAGCAGATTGTACATAGTGTCCTATCTACAGGTAATAGAGCAGATTGTACATAGTGTCCTATCTACAGGTTATAGAGCAGATTGTACATAGTGTCCTATCTACAGGTTATAGAGCAGATTGTACATAGTGTCCTATCTACAGGTTATAGAGCAGATTGTACATAGTGTCCTATCTACAGGTTATAGAGCAGATTGTACATAGTGTCCTATCTACAGGTTATAGAGCAGATTGTACATAGTGTCCTATCTACAGGTTATAGAGCAGATTGTACATAGTGTCCTATCTACAGGTTATAGAGCAGATTGTACATAGTGTCCTATCTACAGGTTATAGAGCAGATTGTACTAATGTCCTATCTACAGGTTATAGAGCAGATTGTACATAGTGTCCTATCTACAGGTTATAGAGCAGGAGGAGCAGATTGTACATAGTGTCCTATCTACAGGTTATAGAGCGGATTGTACATAGTGTCCTATCTACAGGTTATAGAGCAGATTGTACATAGTGTCCTATCTGCAGGTTATAGAGCAGATTGTACATAGTGTCCTATCTACAGGTTATAGAGCAGATTGTACATAGTGTCCTATCTACAGGTTATAGAGCAGATTGTACATAGTGTCCTATCTACAGGTTATAGAGCAGATTGTACATAGTGTCCTATCTACAGGTTATAGAGCAGATTGTACATAGTGTCCTATCTACAGGTTATAGAGCAGATTGTACATAGTGTCCTATCTACAGGTTATAGAGCAGATTGTACATAGTGTCCTATCTACAGGTTATAGAGCAGATTGTACACAGTGTCCTATCTACAGGTTATAGAGCGGATTGTATATAGTGTCCTATCTACAGGTTATAGAACAGATTGTACATAGTGTCCTATCTACAGATCATAGAGCAGATTGTACATAGTGTCCTATCTACAGGTTATAGAGCAGATTGTACATAGTGTCCTATCTACAGGTTATAGAGCAGATTGTACATAGTGTCCTATCTACAGGTTATAGAGCAGATTGTACATAGTGTCCTATCTGCAGGTTATAGAGCAGGAGGAGCAGATTGTACATAGTGTCCTATCTACAGGTTATAGAGCAGATTGTACATAGTGTCCTATCTACAGATCATAGAGCAGATTGTACATAGTGTCCTATCTACAGGATATAGAGCAGGAGGAGCAGATTGTACACAGTGTCCTATCTATAGGTTATAGAGCGGATTGTACATAGTGTCCTATCTACAGGTTATAGAGCGGATTGTACATAGTGTCCTATCTACAGGTTATAGAGCAGATTGTACATAGTGTCCTATCTACAGATTATAGAGCAGATTGTACATAGTGTCCTATCTACAGGTTATAGAGCAGATTGTACATAGTGTCCTATCTACAGGTTATAGAGCAGATTGTACATAGTGTCCTATCTACAGGTTATAGAGCAGATTGTACATAGTGTCCTATCTGCAGGTTATAGAGCAGGAGGAGCAGATTGTACATAGTGTCCTATCTACAGGTTATAGAGCGGATTGTACATAGTGTCCTATCTACAGGTTATAGAGCGGATTGTATATAGTGTCCTATCTACAGGTTATAGAACAGATTGTACATAGTGTCCTATCTACAGATCATAGAGCAGATTGTACATAGTGTCCTATCTACAGGTTATAGAGCAGATTGTACATAGTGTCCTATCTACAGGTTATAGAGCAGATTGTACATAGCGATCTATCTACAGGTTATAGAGCAGATTGTACATAGTGTCCTATCTACAGGTTATAGAGCAGATTGTACATAGCATTCTATCTACAGGTTATAGAGCAGGAGGAGCAGATTGTACATAGTGTCCTATCTACAGGTTATACAGCAGATTGTACATAGTGTCCTATCTACAGGTTATAGAGCAGATTGTACATAGTGTCCTATCTACAGGTTATAGAGCAGATTGTACATAGTGTCCTATCTACAGGTTATAGAGCAGATTGTACATAGTGTCCTATCTACAGGTTATAGAGCAGGAGGAGCAGATTGTACATAGTGTCCTATCTACAGGTTATAGAGCAGATTGTACATAGTGTCCTATCTACAGGTTATAGAGCAGATTGTACATAGTGTCCTATCTGCAGGTTATAGAGCAGGAGGAGCAGATTGTACATAGTGTCCTATCTACAGGTTATAGAGCAGATTGTACATAGTGTCCTATCTACAGATCATAGAGCAGATTGTACATAGTGTCCTATCTACAGGTTATAGAGCAGATTGTACACAGTGTCCTATCTACAGGTTATAGAGCAGATTGTACACAGTGTCCTATCTACAGGTTATAGAGCGGATTGTACACAGTGTCCTATCTACAGGTTTTAGAGCGGATTGTACATAGCGTCCTATCTACAGGTTATAGAGCAGATTGTACATAGTGTCCTATCTACAGGTTATAGAGCAGATTGTACATAGTGTCCTATCTACAGGTTATAGAGCAGATTGTACATAGTGTCCTATCTACAGGTTATAGAGCAGATTGTACATAGTGTCCTATCTACAGGTAATAGAGCAGATTGTACATAGTGTCCTATCTACAGGTTATAGAGCAGATTGTACATAGTGTCCTATCTACAGGTTATAGAGCAGATTGTACATAGTGTCCTATCTACAGGTTATAGAGCAGATTGTACATAGTGTCCTATCTACAGGTTATAGAGCAGATTGTACATAGTGTCCTATCTACAGGTTATAGAGCAGATTGTACATAGTGTCCTATCTACAGGTTATAGAGCAGATTGTACATAGTGTCCTATCTACAGGTTATAGAGCAGATTGTACATAGTGTCCCATCTACAGGTTATAGAGCAGATTGTACTAATGTCCTATCTACAGGTTATAGAGCAGATTGTACATAGTGTCCTATCTACAGGTTATAGAGCAGGAGGAGCAGATTGTACATAGTGTCCTATCTACAGGTTATAGAGCGGATTGTGCATAGTGTCCTATCTACAGGTTATAGAGCGGATTGTACATAGTGTCCTATCTACAGGTTATAGAGCAGATTGTACATAGTGTCCTATCTACAGGTTATAGAGCAGATTGTACATAGTGTCCTATCTACAGGTTATAGAGCAGATTGTACATAGTGTCCTATCTACAGGTTATAGAGCAGATTGTACATAGTGTCCTATCTACAGGTTATAGAGCAGGAGGAGCAGATTGTACATAGTGTCCTATCTACAGGTTATAGAGCAGATTGTACATAGTGTCCTATCTACAGGTTATAGAGCAGATTGTACATAGTGTCCTATCTACAGGTTATAGAGCAGATTGTACATAGTGTCCTATCTACAGGTTATAGAGCAGATTGTACATAGTGTCCTATCTACAGGTTATAGAGCAGATTGTACATAGTGTCCTATCTACAGGTTATAGAGCAGATTGTACATAGTGTCCTATCTACAGGTTATAGAGCAGATTGTACATAGTGTCCTATCTACAGGTTATAGAGCAGATTGTACATAGTGTCCTATCTGCAGGTTATAGAGCAGATTGTACATAGTGTCCTATCTACAGGTTATAGAGCAGATTGTACATAGTGTCCTATCTACAGGTTATAGAGCAGATTGTACATAGTGTCCTATCTACAGGTTATAGAGCAGATTGTACATAGTGTCCTATCTACAGGTTATAGAGCAGATTGTACATAGTGTCCTATCTACAGGTTATAGAGCAGATTGTACATAGTGTCCTATCTACAGGTTATAGAGCAGATTGTACATAGTGTCCTATCTACAGGTTATAGAGCAGATTGTACACAGTGTCCTATCTACAGGTTATAGAGCGGATTGTATATAGTGTCCTATCTACAGGTTATAGAACAGATTGTACATAGTGTCCTATCTACAGATCATAGAGCAGATTGTACATAGTGTCCTATCTACAGGTTATAGAGCAGATTGTACATAGTGTCCTATCTACAGGTTATAGAGCAGATTGTACATAGCGATCTATCTACAGGTTATAGAGCAGATTGTACATAGTGTCCTATCTACAGGTTATAGAGCAGATTGTACATAGCATTCTATCTACAGGTTATAGAGCAGGAGGAGCAGATTGTACATAGTGTCCTATCTACAGGTTATACAGCAGATTGTACATAGTGTCCTATCTACAGGTTATAGAGCAGATTGTACATAGTGTCCTATCTACAGGTTATAGAGCAGATTGTACATAGTGTCCTATCTACAGGTTATAGAGCAGATTGTACATAGTGTCCCATCTACAGGTTATAGAGCAGATTGTACTAATGTCCTATCTACAGGTTATAGAGCAGATTGTACATAGTGTCCTATCTACAGGTTATAGAGCAGGAGGAGCAGATTGTACATAGTGTCCTATCTACAGGTTATAGAGCGGATTGTACATAGTGTCCTATCTACAGGTTATAGAGCGGATTGTACATAGTGTCCTATCTACAGGTTATAGAGCAGATTGTACATAGTGTCCTATCTACAGGTTATAGAGCAGATTGTACATAGTGTCCTATCTACAGGTTATAGAGCAGATTGTACATAGTGTCCTATCTACAGGTTATAGAGCAGATTGTACATAGTGTCCTATCTACAGGTTATAGAGCAGGAGGAGCAGATTGTACATAGTGTCCTATCTACAGGTTATAGAGCAGATTGTACATAGTGTCCTATCTACAGGTTATAGAGCAGATTGTACATAGTGTCCTATCTACAGGTTATAGAGCAGATTGTACATAGTGTCCTATCTACAGGTTATAGAGCAGATTGTACATAGTGTCCTATCTACAGGTTATAGAGCAGATTGTACATAGTGTCCTATCTACAGGTTATAGAGCAGATTGTACATAGTGTCCTATCTACAGGTTATAGAGCAGATTGTACATAGTGTCCTATCTACAGGTTATAGAGCAGATTGTACATAGTGTCCTATCTGCAGGTTATAGAGCAGATTGTACATAGTGTCCTATCTACAGGTTATAGAGCAGATTGTACATAGTGTCCTATCTACAGGTTATAGAGCAGATTGTACATAGTGTCCTATCTACAGGTTATAGAGCAGATTGTACATAGTGTCCTATCTACAGGTTATAGAGCAGATTGTACATAGTGTCCTATCTACAGGTTATAGAGCAGATTGTACATAGTGTCCTATCTACAGGTTATAGAGCAGATTGTACATAGTGTCCTATCTACAGGTTATAGAGCAGATTGTACACAGTGTCCTATCTACAGGTTATAGAGCGGATTGTATATAGTGTCCTATCTACAGGTTATAGAACAGATTGTACATAGTGTCCTATCTACAGATCATAGAGCAGATTGTACATAGTGTCCTATCTACAGGTTATAGAGCAGATTGTACATAGTGTCCTATCTACAGGTTATAGAGCAGATTGTACATAGCGATCTATCTACAGGTTATAGAGCAGATTGTACATAGTGTCCTATCTACAGGTTATAGAGCAGATTGTACATAGCATTCTATCTACAGGTTATAGAGCAGGAGGAGCAGATTGTACATAGTGTCCTATCTACAGGTTATACAGCAGATTGTACATAGTGTCCTATCTACAGGTTATAGAGCAGATTGTACATAGTGTCCTATCTACAGGTTATAGAGCAGATTGTACATAGTGTCCTATCTACAGGTTATAGAGCAGATTGTACATAGTGTCCTATCTACAGGTTATAGAGCAGGAGGAGCAGATTGTACATAGTGTCCTATCTACAGGTTATAGAGCAGATTGTACATAGTGTCCTATCTACAGGTTATAGAGCAGATTGTACATAGTGTCCTATCTGCAGGTTATAGAGCAGGAGGAGCAGATTGTACATAGTGTCCTATCTACAGGTTATAGAGCAGATTGTACATAGTGTCCTATCTACAGATCATAGAGCAGATTGTACATAGTGTCCTATCTACAGGTTATAGAGCAGATTGTACACAGTGTCCTATCTACAGGTTATAGAGCAGATTGTACACAGTGTCCTATCTACAGGTTATAGAGCGGATTGTACACAGTGTCCTATCTACAGGTTTTAGAGCGGATTGTACATAGCGTCCTATCTACAGGTTATAGAGCAGATTGTACATAGTGTCCTATCTACAGGTTATAGAGCAGATTGTACATAGTGTCCTATCTACAGGTTATAGAGCAGATTGTACATAGTGTCCTATCTACAGGTTATAGAGCAGATTGTACATAGTGTCCTATCTACAGGTAATAGAGCAGATTGTACATAGTGTCCTATCTACAGGTTATAGAGCAGATTGTACATAGTGTCCTATCTACAGGTTATAGAGCAGATTGTACATAGTGTCCTATCTACAGGTTATAGAGCAGATTGTACATAGTGTCCTATCTACAGGTTATAGAGCAGATTGTACATAGTGTCCTATCTACAGGTTATAGAGCAGATTGTACATAGTGTCCTATCTACAGGTTATAGAGCAGATTGTACATAGTGTCCTATCTACAGGTTATAGAGCAGATTGTACATAGTGTCCTATCTACAGGTTATAGAGCAGATTGTACTAATGTCCTATCTACAGGTTATAGAGCAGATTGTACATAGTGTCCTATCTACAGGTTATAGAGCAGGAGGAGCAGATTGTACATAGTGTCCTATCTACAGGTTATAGAGCGGATTGTACATAGTGTCCTATCTACAGGTTATAGAGCGGATTGTACATAGTGTCCTATCTACAGGTTATAGAGCAGATTGTACATAGTGTCCTATCTACAGGTTATAGAGCAGATTGTACATAGTGTCCTATCTACAGGTTATAGAGCAGATTGTACATAGTGTCCTATCTACAGGTTATAGAGCAGATTGTACATAGTGTCCTATCTACAGGTTATAGAGCAGATTGTACATAGTGTCCTATCTACAGGTTATAGAGCAGGAGGAGCAGATTGTACATAGTGTCCTATCTACAGGTTATAGAGCGGATTGTACATAGTGTCCTATCTACAGGTTATAGAGCGGATTGTACATAGTGTCCTATCTACAGGTTATAGAGCAGATTGTACATAGTGTCCTATCTACAGATTATAGAGCAGATTGTACATAGTGTCCTATCTACAGGTTATAGAGCAGATTGTACATAGTGTCCTATCTACAGGTTATAGAGCAGATTGTACATAGTGTCCTATCTACAGGTTATAGAGCAGATTGTACATAGTGTCCTATCTGCAGGTTATAGAGCAGGAGGAGCAGATTGTACATAGTGTCCTATCTACAGGTTATAGAGCAGATTGTACATAGTGTCCTATCTACAGATCATAGAGCAGATTGTACATAGTGTCCTATCTACAGGATATAGAGCAGGAGGAGCAGATTGTACACAGTGTCCTATCTATAGGTTATAGAGCGGATTGTACATAGTGTCCTATCTACAGGTTATAGAGCGGATTGTACATAGTGTCCTATCTACAGGTTATAGAGCAGATTGTACATAGTGTCCTATCTACAGATTATAGAGCAGATTGTACATAGTGTCCTATCTACAGGTTATAGAGCAGATTGTACATAGTGTCCTATCTACAGGTTATAGAGCAGATTGTACATAGTGTCCTATCTACAGGTTATAGAGCAGATTGTACATAGTGTCCTATCTGCAGGTTATAGAGCAGGAGGAGCAGATTGTACATAGTGTCCTATCTACAGGTTATAGAGCAGATTGTACATAGTGTCCTATCTACAGATCATAGAGCAGATTGTACATAGTGTCCTATCTACAGGATATAGAGCAGGAGGAGCAGATTGTACACAGTGTCCTATCTATAGGTTATAGAGCAGATTGTACATAGTGTCCTATCTACAGGTTTTAGAGCGGATTGTACATAGCGTCCTATCTACAGGTTATAGAGCAGATTGTACATAGTGTCCTATCTACAGGTTATAGAGCAGATTGTACATAGTGTCCTATCTACAGGTTATAGAGCAGGAGGAGCAGATTGTACATAGTGTCCTATCTACAGGTTATAGAGCGGATTGTACATAGTGTCCTATCTACAGGTTATAGAGCAGATTGTACATAGTGTCCTATCTACAGGTTATAGAGCAGATTGTACATAGTGTCCTATCTACAGGTTATAGAGCAGATTGTACATAGTGTCCTATCTACAGGTTATAGAGCAGATTGTACCTAGTGTCCTATCTACAGGTTATAGAGCAGATTGTACATAGCGTCCTATCTACAGGTTATAGAGCAGATTGTACATAGTGTCCTATATACAGGTTATAGAGCAGATTGTACATAGTGTCCTATCTACAGGTTATAGAGCAGGAGGAGCAGATTGTACATAGTGTCCTATCTGCAGGTTATAGAGCAGATTGTACATAGCGTCCTATCTACAGGTTATAGAGCAGATTGTACATAGTGTCCTATCTGTAGGTTATC
Organism: Leptodactylus fallax; assembly: GCA_947044405.1. Lineage (NCBI taxonomy): Eukaryota > Metazoa > Chordata > Amphibia > Anura > Leptodactylidae > Leptodactylus > Leptodactylus fallax. The sequence continues at coordinate 127,986 of CAMRHE010000463.1, forward strand.
AGACATTCTGGCTCTGCAATATTCTACATTTTATAATGTGACCATTTCACTTTACATTCGGAGCTTCCGGTTACTTTCAAACTGTTCTCATCATTTACGGCTCACGTTGTCTCCTCACCTCTGAGCTGTCTCCTTCACCAGATTTTCTTGGCTTTGACCTTCTTTCTGTTGCTGTGTTTGCTGATAATTGTCCCTCATGTAGGATTCCCAGGAGAGTAAAGATAAGTCTTTGTCCTCTCCTAGTAGACATCCTGCAATGATTCATGATTGTATATGATTATTTCAGGTCTGGACATCCCGGTGTAACAGGCCAAATTAACCCCCTCACAGATTAAGCCTGGGTATAGTTTGGCCCATGCCAGAGTATACCTCGGGGATTAACTGTTTTAGGCCAAACTATACCCTGAGATGTAAAATAGCCTAGGCCAGACTATATCCCTCCAGGCCATAATGTTATCACTTCAATGGTTTTCTCACCCTGTCTCTAATTTGTTGATAAGTCTGCAGATGTTTTTTCTCATACTTATACACACAGCTGCTTCCTCTTGTTCAGTGCTTTCACTGAGCTGACTTTAGATGGCGCTGTCTCATCACTGCATAGTAACTTTTTATGTATGTTTCTCTCTGCTCTCTATGACACCAAACTTTTTCCATTTTTGACAACCATGGAAGACCAACTGTATGAACAGCTTTGGAGATTCTACATTACAACACAACAAAAGTGCCCCCAGTGGATCTACCATCTACCTCCAGAGAAACGTGTAAATGCCAAGTCCCAGTTCAGACAAACAGCTAAGTCATATCAAGTAGACGGAGGGATTCGTTACCATGTGGAAAAAGAGGTTCTCACTAAAAGCCGACTGCCAAATATCCTGAAGGCCTGTCAGGACTACCCAATTTCTGGTGGCCATTTTGTCAGAGATAAAACATTAGCCAAAATCTCTGACTGTTATTACTGGAAGGAAATGAAGAACGACGTTCACCAACATATCAAAGCCTGTCAAAAATATTTTGTCGTAAATCCCAAAATCAGCAAGGAAGCTCCACCACTCAACAGTATACCAGTGCCTGGAAAAGTATGGAGCTTAGTCGGGATTGATATGATCGGTCTTCTTCTGGAAACATCAAATGGCAACAAATCTATAGTGATCATTCCTCCAAGTGGACTGAAGCAACAGCTGTCCCAGATAAGAGGGCTAAGTTTGTAGCAATTTTTTTGTACTCTGTTATTTGCCGCCTTGGCTGTATGGACACTCTTACCAGGGCTGAGAGTTTGTAAACTCGATCATCGACAACCTTATGGAACATTTATAAACAGATCATCGCATTTCATCTTCCTACCACCCAAAAACAAATGGCCAGTGGGAACGTGACAATCGAATACTCAAAGATTCTCTTAGTAAGCTTGTCAGTGACCAAGGAAACAACTGGGATCCGTTCATCCCTGGAGTTCTGTTTGCCTATCACACATCTGTGCATGCCTCAACCAAGTGCACGCCATTTGAGATCATGTATGAACAGAAGTTATTGGACCCTACTTAGTTGTGGAATCCTTGACCAAGGGCCAAGTAAAACTTAAGAACTATAAGACTGGCATGATACTAAGCAACACCTACCACACCAGATTTACCAGGATGAAGAGACTTCTCCACCACCCCAGCCCCATGATGATTGTCCCAGTGACTCTGCCACACAGAAACACATCACAAGGCATTATGGGAAAGGGGCTGGGGAGCTCATGCGCCCTCTGTTGGATGTAACAAATCCTCAATTTGCTTTTGACTCACCGAGCCTTGAGACAGCAAAAGGGATTTTAGCCAAGCCAATTTCACTTATCTGCAGATAAGTGACACTGGCTTGGCTAAAATCCCTTTTGCTGTCTCAAGGCTCGGTGAGTCAAAAGCAAATTGAGGATTTGTTACATCCAACAGAGGGCGCATGAGCTCCCCAGCTCCTTTCCCATAATGCCTTGTGATATGTAGATGCTAAGTAGAGGGCAAAAGGCAATTAAAATCTCTACACACCTTCACTGGTGCTCTCCTCAATGTGAGAGATTCTTGTCCCTAACACAGAAACACAAGCAAACTAAGACTTTCTACCCACTACCAAGTTCAGGAAGGAAGTATCTTAGCACCATGCTTGGCCTTACATTTGGTAGGGTTGTACACTGTGGATGCACAAGGGACCTTGGACAACTACGGCGTACATATAAAATTGATAAGAACAGCTACATCCGGACAGGAACAGAGGACAACCACTCCCTTCTCATAGATAAAGTCATCCACTACATGAAAACTGACTGCAGGACTACTTGAACCAAAATGTGAATGAATTCGTGAACATCTCTGGAATGTCTTGTGATGGAGTCTGGGCAACTGATGCAGAGATCATGGCTACAGCGAATCTGTTGAGCTGCGACATCATCAACTACACGAACGTCAGTGACTTCATGGATTGGTTGAAATATCCTGCAAGCTTCAGTCTGAAGTCAACAACAGAACATGCCCTTTATAGAGAATAAGCCTGATCATTGTAATGTTGTTATCAGTGTTACCTTTACACGTTTATATAAGGACTTGCTAATGTAAAGGTCCCGAGATGACTAATAGACACGGGATGACTATTGGATGATTTGTTGTCCTGGATAGTTGTCCCTTGCATTGAGCGATAAGTGACTTATCGCTAATGAGAAATCGCTGAGAGAAAAAGAAAACTACATACTCACTGCCCAGCATGTCCTGACCTTCCTCCGTCCCTCCTCCATGTCTCCTCTGCCCTCCTCCATGTCTCCTCCATCCCTCCTCCATGTCTCCTCCGTCCCTCCTCCATGTCTCCTCTGTCCTCCTCCATGTCTCCTCCGTCCCTCCTCCATGTCTCCTCCGTCCCTCCTCCATGTCTCCTCCATCCTCCTCCATGTCTCCTCCATCCTCCTCCATGTCTCCTCCATCCCTCCTCCATCCCTCCTCTGTCCTCCTCCATGTCTCCTCCGTCCTCCTCCATGTCTCCTCCGTCCTCCTCCATGTCTCCTCCATCCTCCTCCATGTCTCCTCAATCCCTCCTCCATCCCTCCTCTGTCCTCCTCCATGTCTCCTCCATGTCTCCTCCGTCCTCCTCCATGTCTCCTCCATCCTCCTCCATCCTCCTCCATGTCTCCGCCAACAGCCATTTCTTGCTTCCCCAGCTGTAGCTTTTGAATTTCGCGCTGACTCCTATCCCCACGGGTCCTCTGGGTCACCTGATCAGTGTATGACACGTCATGTGCTGATCAGTTGACTCATAAACATTCGGTCGATAATTATTATATTATTATTATAATAATCGCCCCATGTAAAGCCACCTGTATAAGTTGAAGTTTCAAGACCTTATGACTTGTATTATACTATGAACACTCAAGTTATACTGGTTGAAGTAATAAAAGTCTATGTGTTTAGGGTTGTAAGATGTAAGTCAGTTAGCTTTATCACTTTACTTACCAGACAAAGCTGAATCCCCATTATAAAATGTTGAAAAATGAAGTAATTCTTGTGTAGATCACTCACGGCTAGTGATGGGGGTATAATATGACCTGAGGGGTATGAATTTGCCTAGGATAATTTATACCCCAGAGCATAGTCTAGCCTAGGCCACTGTAACCCGAGGTATGGTGTGGCCTGTTACAGCGGTACGTTATAGAGCTGATGAACTATATAAAGTTGTTCCTAAACTGAGAAGAAGTTATCCAAGAATACGGAGAATAGTAAATGTGGAATTAGACATTTTTGCTATCACTCACTCAGCACTTTATGGCCTGGAGCAGGAAATCTACAAATGACATTCTTCAGGAGGATATAGACATGGGTGAAGAAGATGAGAGGTGGAGGAGCAGCCGAACGTTCGTTATATTCTTTTATCAAACCAAAGCGTTGGAACTTCCATACCTGATCTGTGTGACTTTCAATGTCTGCGAAGGTGTAACTATGGAAGGGAGAAAAGACAATGAAAAGGACCACCATGAGTTCCACAAGGTGACACCATGAGACCCTACCAAGTATACCGAGAACAGAGATAGGATTAACCCCCTACTATTCAGACTACTACACCCAGCAATATCCTTTGTAGAAGAGCAGGGAACGGCTGAGTGTAGGACTGGTGAGTACAATCTATTGTTCCCTGTCTTCAGTCGTTTCAGGAATGCCAATAAGTAGCCTCTTTGACTTGACCATTGTATATTAGATATTTAGACACTAAGACTACAGTCTGAGCCCTTGCCTTGGACATAGAAAAGCCAAGCTACAACTCTGCCCTCTGTAACCCCTTTATAGGGCACCTACCTGAACATGGCAATGAGGAGATTAAGCAGAAGAATGTTGGCCAGCAGGAGATACAAGCACAACAGTATGATGGTCAGCCACTCCGGGAACAAAGTGCTGCCATTTCCATCATTGTACACACATTTTGGCAGGCTGGGATCGGTGCCATTCTGGCAACATTTTGTTGAGTCAAAGTTCAAACCTGAAAGTCAAAGTATAGGAATTATCCTCTCAGTCGATGGATCCATCTGATTATTTACCAGTCAAGTTACTTACTGTCCACATAAGACGGAATCTGACCAAAGAGAGTGAGGTACGGACTATAGATGACGTTACGGAAGATCCAGTTTAATCGGTTTTCATTGGAGATCAGAATTGCCTGGTTAGCAACACCATAAGACACGATCCAAATGGCCAAAAGGAAGAGAAAGAAGAAAATGTCCAAGACCTGTGGAAGACAAATGGACAATTAAATTCTAGAATATCATTGTCCAATGTGGAAATCAGTGACCACCGCAGATAACTCACCATTTGACGGAGAATAATGATCTTCGGCCCTAGAACTTTGCTGACTATGAATATGTGCATGAAGCCAATACAAAAGATCATAAAGTCCAAAGACAGGAAGACGCGACCCAAGTAGACAGTGTCTGGGCTGGCCAATCTAGAAGATTAATGGATTTTCAACAATAGCTTAACTTCACCAATTGTTTGGTGCCACCGTATTATGAGGCATTAGGGTCTGATGGTATAAATTTTATGTACCCCTCACCTGCAGATCAGCCCCACAATAAACAGCAGCAGAGCCACTGTGTCCACCTGGTTCCAAAACTGTGTGATGTACTGGACAAAATTAAACACAAATCCACTCTGATCTGGATCATATAATAGCTGCAAAACAGAGAACTCCTAGTCAAGATATTACTAGAGGGAGAGAAACAGGTACAAACTATCAGGTGGAAAAACCCTCTTGTGAGTGCCAACTGGTCGGAAAACAGTGGCAGCAGTGGAGGGACACAGCTTAAGAAGATAAATACAGAGTAAAGTTATGGGTATGGCCGGCATTAGGTACGCCCCAGGTTGGTCATCCGTGCAGTGTCCAGGGATTCACACTGGGGAACAGCCGAGTCTTTAAAAAAAAGGACAAGGTAGACCCAAATCATCATTGGATCATTGACTCCTCAGCTCATGTCACAACCATATTTATTCTCTAGTATTTCACAATCAGACATATTCTAATATGTGTAACGGACCTGCCGCAACTCCTCGCACAAGAGGGTGAAGACCCAAGCGTACAGTAGGTATTCTTTCCAGGATGGAGAGGTCTGAAAATCCATCATCAAGACATAAGCGAAGAGCCAAAGAAACCCGATATATGACGCCACGTTGTAATAGAACTTAACTATTGGGGCATTGAAGAAAGCCATAAACTTCCAGAGACAGCTGTAAGGTTTAGGCCTGTGAGAGACAAAGACATCAGCATCGGGGGACAAAATAAACACCCAATAATCACAATTTCCCTCCAAAACTAGAGCACTGGCATTTTACAGAGAACAAAATGTCAGATGTCATGGAGGGGTAGAAGGTTTTTCACCATTAGCACAAGGTCCTTGCTCGAATTTCCTGGTTTTATCCTAACAAACATCAGCTTTGTGAGAAGGAGCCTGGGACGGTGTTACATACTTTGTAGAACACCCCAAGATTTAGATGTTCTGGATGAATCTGATCACCTACCTGCCTATTGCAGACATGAAGGAGATGTCAGATTTTAGAAGCTTCCAGGAGGGAATTCCCTAAATGTGAATCTATTGGTGGTTTCCACACATTCCTGCCCCACCACCAGTACTGATGTTCTAGTTCTTTCTGGTGGCCTGTAGGTAGTTCCCCCCTCATTACAGTTGTGAAGGACTTTTTGTTGTCCTGGAAACTATGTGATAAGGAATACAGAACTTGTATCTGTCCCATATCCCTCCTAACGTTGGTGACCTGCCGTTACAAGTCTCATCACTTCATCTCCTCTACCCTCACCCATGGGGGCGCTGTTTCCTGTTTTTCCTCTGGTGGATTCTTATGCTCTGACGCTCATTTGTGCTTCCTTCAACTCCAGACTGGTTTGTCACATATCCTTTTCTATAATGAAGTGAATATGGAAGCGCTTGGTTATTATATCATCATGTGAATTGGATGAAAATATAATGAGGTTATGTGCGAGAGACCTACCTGAACGTGATAAGACCGCTGTAGACGAGTGGGAAGAATAACATACATAGAATAATCTCAATAAAACCATTGTCCACCGAAAGCCGGCCCCACCACGTCTTAGTAAGGAACATCTAGTAGGAAGGAAGAAAGAACCTTGGTATCCACAAGACATGGCCTAAAAGATCAAGACCCCCACCATGACAGCTATGGTGTGCAGACACCACAGCTCGGACCACCTATCAGGAAACCTTCACACCAGGACAATTACAGTTCTATGTAAAAGTTTGTGCCCCCTTCAAGATGTACTATATTATCTCTGACCTGTGTACATTATATAAAATAACCAATGACCTACCAAATCATCCACCTGACAAAGTAATTGCCCCCTTTATATTTCTTCTCTGTCCACACACCAGAGTCGTTGGGGTTTTCTTCCATTTTTTGTCCAGTCAAAGCTTCTCCATAGGGTTCAAGTCAGGACTGTGACTTTAACAATCCAGAATTCTGGAATGAATATTAACCTCCACCCGGGTTCTTTGTTTTTAGTCACAGGGCACAAACAACATGGATGGAGCAGACACGTGTCCTTTGAGGTCTCCATCATGTGGATTATCACAGTGATCACTCACTAAGCCCAATGTCCACTGCACTAGAAGTTTAAGGTGTTTAAGTAAAACCCCTTTAAGGTGCTCTTATATGCACTGTGTTTATTTGTATTAATGCATGCATCACATTAGGTTAACAATAGTGGAACCCACCAATTTTGACAGGACCTTCTAATATTATTGGGATGTTCTAAATTTCTCCTCACGGCAGTTGTCAAAGAATGGTTGGGTATGTAAGATTTTAACACGGGGTAACCTACCACCAGAGATTTTTGCCAGCAGTCTATTCCACTCTCCCCAATGAGAGCACTAAGCATAGCCCACTTACAAGTGTATGAAAGGATCGAGAAGACAAGCTGTTGGCCCAATGATTATTCAGTATAGCGCTATCTAAGGTGAATGACCACCTGACAGCTTCAGGCACAACCATTGTCTTCTTTTAGGTTAAGGTCCACTTTATACCTACATAAACATGAAGTGTACACACCTGCACTCCTCCTTGAGACATGAAGCTCTGAGCTTGGGATTCCTGAGCAAGTTCTAGAGTGGTGGTTTTACCCCATTTAGGAGACACTCGGATCAGGAGAAGTTCTGCTCGTTTTTCATCATATCGATAACATTCAGAGAAGATTCCTGCCCAGAAACACAGAACTTAAGATGACAAATGGCAAAACTAGCATAAACAGCTCAGTAATGGTCATTGTTCTGACCTACAGCCCTCTCCTCGTAGACATCAGCCAAGGCCTTCATCTCATCTATTGTTCCAGTATCATCCTCCTCTTTAGAAAGAGCTTTCAGGATCTTGGTACAAGCTAAAGCCCCAGCGATACAGTCCTGACCCTGGAGGAAAAGAGCACAAATTACTGGGCAGATGTCTCAATAGATGTCTCCTAAAGCCACAAAGTGTCCACAATGTAATGAGGATACCCAATACCTGCACAATGCACATGGTTTCATGTTTTTTGTAAGGTCTAGCTAGGGGCATATGCATTAGCTTCTGGGTGGGACCACAATTGTGCCCCTCTGCCTTGGCACATCTCAGCACACATCTAGGAGACAACAATCCGAATCATTGCTTCAGGTGCTGCATGGCACAAGAATCTAGAACCTAGGCACACAAGATTCGTTTTGTGAATATTATCGAGATCCCCCAGGACATTTATTCAGACAGGACGTTTCCAAACTGGAAATGCAGGGCAAATTCGATTACATGGTATGGTCTCCTAAGATCCCAGAATATAATGACCATAAGCCCGGTCTATAAAAATACAGAAAAATATAGAAAACACCACCTTTCCTGGGCTCCACCATGGATCCTCAGTCGTTCTGGCCTTATTCCTGGGAGGAGCTTCTCTGGTCCCCAGGTCCAATCACAGGCCTTAGGAGGACCTGGAGAAGGCCTTCCAAGGACCTGGAGGCCAGAGAAGATGACGCACTGCCTGGGAAGAAGAACTGAACACCCGAGAAGGTGCGGGTTTTTTTTTTTTGTTTTTTTTAGTTTAAACAGATTTCTCCTGGCCATCAATTATTATATTCGGGGCCTAAAGAGACAGTATAATAATCTGTGAGTGGCAAATCCAAAAAATTCTTAGCAAATTCTTAACCAGCTGGTTATGAAGCAGTTTGCCCGTGTCTAGTAGTAGAGGTCATAACAACTTTAGGAGAAATAACCTGACTCCAGATGATATCTGCAAGATCCTTCCGATTCTGTACAATGCACCATAGAAGAAGGTCCCGCACAGGATGCTCCAGATGCTGAATCTTCTTATGTTTCTTCATCACGGCCACTTTAACATTCATCTGAAATATATGAGACACAAATTCATGGGTTCCAGTGGTGTTGTAGTATTATGTCTCACACCAACTGGAACATCTCCTGGAGTTCAAGAGCTCACCACATCCCGGGCACAGAATGACTGGCGTAGAGGGATGACATTAAGGCACACATTTGGGGCAAGGCACTTTCTTGGCTCCTCAATCCCCGATTCTCACCTCAGCCTGACTTTTTTATTACAATGCACACCAGTTTTTTGGCACGAGTTAGAATAGAAATCTACATCGGTTCCTACCTGGTGTATATTTCCATCCTGGCACCAGGACTTGAAACAGATTTATGAAAGGGCCACAGCCTCTTCATGAGTCTCTCAGTCCCTGCTCCAGGCAAGCTGTTCATTAGGACTGACGTACGATACACCAGTCTTAATAAATTAGCACTAGTGTATAGTGGGAGATGTGAATACATAACAGTGATGGTGTGTGCATGTCCTCCTACAGCATAGATGTTCACCTTGATGTTGACCTGAGCGTGGCTTATGCGATGCTTTCCTTCAGGATACAGGGCTTCAGAAAGATCTCCCAGAAGTTCTTCAAGGACTCGGGACACGTGGTATAAGTCAATGGTGGGTTCATGTCTCTTTCTTGATCCTTCCCCAGTCTCTGTTCTCTCCAGCTTGGTGTGAATAAGACTGGAAGGGTCTGTGTTATTGTATAAGTATGTGAGAGTGTCCCAAGTGACATATTCTGATAAACTCACTCCACGTTCCAAGAAGAGGCGGACAAAGGAAGGCTTATCCTCGATTAGCGACAGCGTCAGACAAGGGTACAGATCAGAAGGCTGAAATACACAAAACCTGTCCTCAGAAACACAACACTGATGTAGTCCTTAAATAGTCCCTGTCATTTCCACAAACTCTGTATATATGAGTAGTACAGGGAAATACACGAGACGGTGTCACATATCTTATTACATCCTTCTTTCTCCTCTTAGCAGGATTGATCCCTACTCTCTGCCACTGTTAAACTGACTTTCACTCTAAAAATCTGAGGATCCTGCCTTACCACAAGGGGACCCGCGTAGACCCATAGTCTATTCAGTAGCTTCCCCAGAATCTATTTTAGCTGAGATTAGTCTATATTTGGAGTGAAACTGAAATCCCTGGCTATTCCCAGTTGGTCTGGGTTCCATTGATCTTGTCAGATTGGCGCGTCTTTCCCTCTCCTGTCTCTCCCATATTAGGGGGTGATGCCAGTAATATATAAAAGGGCATGAGGGCAATGTGAAAAGCAGAGGACATATGTAGCTCCAGCTGTCTTATGTTGATCACCACATAGACCTGGGCACCGATACCCCCACCATTATATACAAGAATATTAAGAGTTATCTTTGTTACCAATTCTCTTACCCTGGGAGTGACAATAACAGAAGGTTCTGTATCATTAGTGTTGTCTTATTGGTGGAATGGGTTACTTTGGGACATACAACCTGTAGCTCGACTGGTGGTTACCCATGGTCGAATTTTCTAAGTGAGTGTATTTGTCCCATTATATCATATTCCTGTTCTCAACGCTTTAGTCATTATTTGGTTTTTTGGTTCCTCTCACATTTCTAGAGACACACAGAGATTACTTTAGTATCCAAGACTGACGTCACATTGTAGTGATTGCCCTGCACTATTTTTCCACAACCTGCCCTCTCCATACATGACCTCATCTCCAAATACCTCCTCACATGTAATCTCCACAACCTGTCCTCTCCATACATGGCCTAATCTCCTGATACCCCCTCACATGTAATCTCCACAACCTGTCCTCTCCATACATGGCCTAATCTCCTGATACCCCCTCACATGTAATCTCCACAACCTGTCCTCTCCATACATGACCTAATCTCCTGATACCTCCTCACATGTAATCTCCAGTCCACAACCTGCCTCTCCATACATGACCTAATCTCCTGATACCCCCTCACATGTAATCTCCACAACCTGTCCTCCCCATACATGAACTAATCTCCTGATACCCTCTCACATGTAATCTCCACAACCTGTCCTCTCCATACATGACCTAATCTCCTGATACCCCCTCACATGTAATCTCCAGTCCACAACCTGTCCTCTCCATACATGACCTAATCTCCTGATACCTCCTCACGTGTAATCTCCACAACCTGTCCTCTCCATACATGACCTAATCTCCTGATACCTCCTCACATGTAATCTCCACAACCTGTCCTCTCCATACATGACCTACTCTCCTGATACCTCCTCACATGTAATCTCCACAACCTGTCCTCTCCATACATGACCTAATCTCCTGATACCCCCTCACATGTAATCTCCACAACCTGTCCTCTCCATACATGACCTAATCTCCTGATACCTCCTCACATGTAATCTCCACAACCTGTCCTCTCCATACATGGCCTAATCTCCTGATACCTCCTCACATGTAATCTCCACAACCTGTCCTCTCCATACATGACCTAATCTCCTGATACCTCCTCACATGTAATCTCCAGTCCACAACCTGTCCTCTCCATACATGTCCTAATCTCCTGATACCTCCTCACGTGTAATCTCCACAACCTGTCCTCTCCATAGATGACCTAATCTCCTGATACCTCTTCACATGTAATCTCCACAACCTGTCCTCTCCATACATGACCTAATCTCCTGATACCTCCTCACATGTAATCTCCACAACCTGTCCTCTCCATACATGACCTAATCTCCTGATACCTCCTCACATGTAATGTCCACAACCTGTCCTCTCCATACATGGTCTAATCTCCTGATACCCCCTCACATGTAATCTCCACAACCTGTCCTCTCCATACATGACCTAATCTCCTGATACCTCCTCACATGTAATCTCCACAACCTGTCCTCTCCATAGATGACCTAATCTCCTGATACCTCCTCACATGTAATCTCCACAACCTGTCCTCTCCATAGATGACCTAATCTCCTGATACCTCCTCACATGTAATCTCCACAACCTGTCCTCTCCATACATGGCCTAATCTCCTGATACCTCCTCACATGTAATCTCCAGTCCACAACCTGTCCTCTCCATACATGGCCTAATCTCCTGATACCCCCTCACATGTAATCTCCACAACCTGTCCTCTCCATACATAACCTAATCTCCTGATACCTCCTCACATGTAATCTCCACAACCTGTCCTCTCCATAGATGACCTAATCTCCTGATACCTCCTCACATGTAATCTCCACAACCTGTCCTCTCCATAGATGACCTAATCTCCTGATACCTCCTCACATGTAATCTCCACAACCTGTCCTCTCCATACATGGCCTAATCTCCTGATACCTCCTCACATGTAATCTCCACAACCTGTCCTCTCCATACATGACCTAATCTACTGATACCTCCTCACATGTAATCTCCACAACCTGCCCTCTCCATACATGACCTCATCTCCAAATACCTCCTCACATGTAATCTCCACAACCTGCCCTCTCCATACATGACCTCATCTCCAAATACCTCCTCACATGTAATCTCCACAACCTGTCCTCCCCATACATGACCTAATCTCCTGATACCTCCTCACATGTAATCTCCAGTCCACAACCTGTCCTCTCCATACATGACCTAATCTCCTGATACCCCCTCACATGTAATGTCCACAACCTGTCCTCTCCATACATGACCTAATCTCCTGATACCCCCTCACATGTAATCTCCAGTCCACAACCTGTCCTCTCCATACATGGCCTAATCTCCTGATACCCCCTCACATGTAATCTCCACAACCTGCCCTCTTCATACATGACCTAATCTCCTGATACCTCCTCACATGTAATCTCCACAACCTGTCCTCTCCATAAATGACCTAATCTCCTGATACCTCCTCACATGTAATCTCCACAACCTGTCCTCTCCATACATGACCTAATCTCCTGATACCTCCTCACATGTAATCTCCACAACCTGTCCTCTCCATACATGGCCTAATCTCCTGATACCTCCTCACATGTAATCTCCACAACCTGTCCTCTCCATAAATGACCTAATCTCCTGATACCTCCTCACATGTAATCTCCACAACCTGTCCTCTCCATACATGACCTAATCTCCTGATACCTCCTCACATGTAATCTCCACAACCTGTCCTCTCCATACATGGCCTAATCTCCTGATACCTCCTCACATGTAATCTCCACAACCTGTCCTCTCCATACATGACCTAATCTCCTGATACCCCCTCACATGTAATCTCCACAACCTGTCCTCTCCATACATGGCCTAATCTCCTGATACCTCCTCACATGTAATCTCCACAACCTGTCCTCTCCATACATGACCTAATCTCCTGATACCTCCTCACATGTAATCTCCACAACCTGTCCTCTCCATACATGGCCTAATCTCCTGATACCTCCTCACATGTAATCTCCACAACCTGTCCTGTCCATACATGACCTAATCTCCTGATACCCCCTCACATGTAATGTCCACAACCTGTCCTCTCCATACATGACCTAATCTCCTGATACCTCCTCACATGTAATCTCCAGTCCACAACCTGTCCTCTCCATACATGGCCTAATCTCCACAACCTGTCCTCTCCATACATGGCCTAATCTCCACAACCTGTCCTCTCCATACATGGCCTAATCTCCTGATACCTCCTCACATGTAATCTCCACAACCTGTCCTCTCCATACATGGCCTAATCTCCTGATACCCCCTCACATGTAATCTCCACAACCTGTCCTCTCCATACATGACCTAATCTCCTGATACCCCCTCACATGAAATCTTCACAACCTGTCCTCTCCATACATGGCCTAATCTCCTGATACCTCCTCACATGTAATCTCCACAACCTGTCCTCTCCATACATGGCCTAATCTCCTGATACCTCCTCACATGTAATCTCCACAACCTGTCCTCTCCATACATGACCTAATCTCCTGATACCTCCTCACATGTAATCTCCACAACCTGTCCTCTCCATACATGGCCTAATCTCCTGATACCTCCTCACATGTAATCTCCACAACCTGTCCTCTCCATACATGGCCTAATCTCCTGATACCCCCTCACATGTAATCTCCACAACCTGTCCTCTCCATACATGACCTAATCTCCTGATACCTCCTCACATGTAATCTCCACAACCTGTCCTCTCCATACATGACCTAATCTCCTGATACCTCCTCACATGTAATCTCCACAACCTGTCCTCTCCATAAATGACCTAATCTCCTGATACCTCCTCACATGTAATCTCCACAACCTGTCCTCTCCATACATGACCTAATCTCCTGATACCTCCTCACATGTAATCTCCACAACCTGTCCTCTCCATAAATGACCTAATCTCCTGATACCTCCTCACATGTAATCTCCACAACCTGTCCTCTCCATACATGGCCTAATCTCCTGATACCTCCTCACATATAATCTCCACAACCTGTCCTCTCCATACCTGGCCTAATCTCCTGATACCCCCTCACATGTAATCTCCACAGCCTGTCCTCTCCATACATGACCTAATCTCCTGATACCTCCTCACATGTAATCTCCACAACCTGTCCTCTCCATACCTGGCCTAATCTCCTGATACCCCCCTCACATGTAATCTCCACAACCTGTCCTCTCCATACATGACCTAATCTCCTGATACCTCCTCACATGTAATCTCCACAACCTGTCCTCTCCATACCTGGCCTAATCTCCTGATACCCCCTCACATGTAATCTCCACAACCTGTCCTCTCCATATATCTCTGACTTAATCTCACAACCTGTAATAACCCCGATGACACTACACTAGCACCTGCACATCTCCTATCCTCACCTATTGTTTCCTTCCCTTATGGATTGTAAGGTCTCACATTCTGTGCCCTCTATTCCACTGTACCAGTCAGTTTTTATATGTTCGGCTCTTAAGAATTAACAAATAAAGATATAAATATGAATAATATGAAAAAGCAGGAAAAATATGACAAAAAAACCAACAACAATGGAAAGTATCAGGTGTGATATATTTGATGGGGTTAAGGTGGAGGAGATGGGCCAGAGACACCTAATTTAGGACCTAAGATATAGAACTGGACAATGGTAATGGAGGACTAAGCATGGCAATGATTTTACCTTCCATGTCCAGTCTTCAGTAAAGATCTGTGTCTCAGCAATATCTGGCCGGTTCCAAGACACAGCGAGTTTCAGCTGATGATCCCAGTTTTCTTGTCCATAGTAGTCAGCACTGTGAGATGCTGAAAGACAAGGGCACATGAGATTCCAGGTCGCCATTCTGAGGGTCCGTTTTTTCACCAATTCCGATATAACTCTTGAAGTATGACCAGTGACAGAGCTGCTACATATAACCTGTGCCCCACCATGTTCCATCCTCACCCCCACCGGCCTTAGGCATGATATCACGTTGGGTGTGGTGTAACAATACCCTGCAATAATTTTCCTCATCATGATAAGCAGTGGAGTCAGGAAGAAGGACTTCTGTGAGATGAGCCCTGGGTGTGGTGGTCTTGGACAAGAATACAGGTCACGTTACCCTCTATAATTCTATATGCAAAGGACACTGACCTTTTAGTAAAGCCTGGAGGATAGCTACATCCATTCCTTCATCTCCTACTTTCTCTTCCCTCAGGATGGTAAGCAGGGATTCCATCCGCACAATGTCTTGAATCTGTGAAAAAGAAATCAGGAACAGTGTAAAGACTCCTCTTCAGCGGAAGGTTGGCCAGGGCCCAAGCTATGTTCTTCAGCATGTGGGTTTGGCTTTTTCTTGTGTCTTACCTTCTTGGTCCACATGATGATCTGAGCTTCTGTGAAACTGTCATAAGTGTCCTGGAAGAGGTTCCTCAGTTTGTCTTTAATAAAGGAGATGGTAATCTTTGAAGAACTAAGGTTTGCCACTTGTGCAATGATATCAGCCACACGCCCAGATCCCTCCACAATGACACATGGTGTGTTATTACACATGGAGCTGTAGATCGTCTGTAGACAAAACAATGCACAGACTTGACATGGTGTTGGGGAGAAATTGTCTCCAAACCCCATCCACTGTCTCCAGCAAAAGAACAAGCCCTCGTTTTATGACTCCTTCAATTTAGCTGCAATGACCTTCTTGATCTCTGACCACAATGGTCTACCCATATGTACACATCAAACCCTTCCTGGTACTGAGAACCTGGCACAACTTACTCCTTTATGTACAGTCGCTGACCTGAATGGACTGTGGCTTACACCAGTGTCAGATGTTCAGTGCCAGAAGCTTCTTGGCAGTGTTTGGTGTGACCTGGAGCCTTTCATTCTGAACACTCCACCAATGTACCTGTGATATATCAAGTGATCATTGTGGCTGACTCAACCATTGCACCAAGAATCTGATCCTGACTTTCTCAAGGACAACAGAAGAACCTGATATAAAGCAATTGCTTAAACAAGCTTCAGTCACCCTAAGAATGAAGTGGCAGTAACAGTGAGATGAATCTAGAAACAACTAAGGCTGATACAAGAGTCTGGAGCAGTTGGGTGTGTCAGGTACTCACATCCAGGGTTCCTGGGCCTCCTTCCAACACCACACACACAATCGGAATCTTAATTGCTGTTCCTGAAAGATAAGAGGATAGAGATAAGAGAGGCCCCATCACCCCGATATGTCTCCATCATATGATAGGGCTGGCTGTATATAAATGTGTGCTGGGCACACAACACTGCACAGAAATGAAGAGTTGGAATATTGTGGATCCGAGCCAAAACGTCTCTAGGGTCAGACTTTCTATACCATGAGGCAGATTTATTATCCTTTCTAATCCTATCTAGTTGACATCTCCTATTTCTTACCCTCATTTTTGCCAAAGAATTTACTGAAATATAACCCCACAGCTTATTCCATCCTGTGCCTGATTATTCTGGCTGTCTGCTTCCTGATTGTCCTGAGCCTCACCATTACTCTACTGCTCCTGTGTACCGAACTCTGCATACGTCTGACCACGGCTGATCTACTGCTCCTGTGTACCGACTCCTGCATACGTCTGACCACGGTTACTTCTACTCCTGAGGTACTATTTCTGCATCTCTTACTATTTTAGTACTGTGCCATTGCCTCACCAACTGGACTCCAGATCAGATAACTAACATCATTACATAATAATCAGGCCCAACATGGAGGCCGGAGGGGCGGAGTCTGCCTTGTCACAGCATGCGTTCCAGATCTCAGAATTACATAACCTTGTGTACAACCTTCAAAGACAATTAAATACAGTGAAAAGCCAAGTCCCTGAATTAGAAGGACAAGTACATGAATTGTGTGCAAATTCTGCTGTTGTCAGCGCCGCATCTCAAGTTTATTGGATTCCACTACCTGAAAAATTTGGTAGAAAGAGACATTTGTACCGAGGATTTCTTAATCATTGCTGGATGATTTTTTCTACACATTCCTCTCAGTTCCCTACTGATAGGTCCAAGGTTGTGTTCATCATTGCTCTGCTAATAGACGATGCACAAGCATGGACATCACCCTATTTAGAACAGGATCGTGCCATTTTGGATGATTTGAAGGACCTTCTTGCAGCAATGAATCTAGTATTTGATGACCCCAACCATTGTGCCACTACTGAGGGGGCTTCGCGTGATCTTCACCAGGGAAGACGCTCTGTTGCAGAATACGCTGCAGAGTTTCGGCGCTGGGCTTCTGATGTTTCCTGGAACACCTCTGCACTAAAATGGCAGCTCTATGGAGGACTTTCTGAATCTATTTTAATGAGTTCATCTTTAACTGAACTTCCAGATGACTGTGAGGAGTATATACGGTTATGCGTCCGTATTGACCAAAGACTCCTGGAAAGGAAGCAAGAAAGACGGGGCTATTATGATCCGGGCACCTTCTCCCATTTACCAGAGGGTCGTTTTCTCCCAGAGATGCAGATACCTTCTCAAACAAGATCTGCCACAGAACCTATGCAAGTAGATGCCATCCGGGGACCAATTTCAACTGCTGAAAAACGTCGTCACCTTGCTGAAAAACTATGCCTTTATTGTGGACAACCTGGACATTATGTTCTTGACTGCCCTAATAAACCTCAACGGGCAGTTGCTGCAACTGAAATTAGACCAAATTCGGAGTCTTGTCCCCGCTGTGCTTCGCTTAGTCTGGTGACACAGACTCTGTTTTCCACCACACCATGTCCTGATAATATGACTTCTAACCGACCTCATTTCACCTTACCAGTTCAGCTTTCTTATGGATCTTACAAGTTGTCCACTACAGCAATGTTGGATTCCGCAGCTGGAAATTTTATGGACATTAAGTTTGCTTTTCATAATCATATTGAGCACAGTCCAAGATCTTCACCAGGTGAATTAGTGACTGCCGATGGGTCACCTTTATATTCTGGTCCTGTAACCCATGAAACTACCGAACTGGAAGTATTGGTTGATCCTACTCATCAGGAGAGGATTTGTTTCCAGTTAATCTCTTCACCAAAATTTCCAGTAATTTTGGGCACACCATGGCTCAGCGTCCATAATCCTTCAGTAGACTGGAAGTCAGGAAATGTAACTTTCACTTCTGAATATTGTCAAGAAAATTGTCAACTGAAACAGTCAATTCCCTCCCAGGTGGGAGCTCCTGAAAGATCTATCACTAACTCTGTAGAATTACCTGAACCGTATGAGGAATTTACAGATGTGTGTGACAAAGGGAATGCTGACCAGCGACCTCCTCATCGCATGTATGATTGTCCTATTGAACTTTTACCAGGTGCATCCATACCTTACGGACGCATCTATCCACTTGCAGAGATGGAACTGAAAGTCCTGGATGAATACATCAAGGAAAATCTGGCCAAAGGATTTATACGGCCTTCCACTTCTCCAGCAGGAGCACCTATATTCTTCGTACCAAAGAAAGACGGCACATTACGTCCTTGTATTGACTACAGGGAACTAAACCAAATAACCGTCAAAAATCGTTACCCTCTTCCGCTTATTCCAGAATTGCTCGAGAGATTGCGGTCAGCAAAGATCTTTACCAATTTGGATCTACGAGGAGCATACAATCTTGTCTGTATACGACCCGGGGATGAATGGAGGACAGCATTTCGAACACGCTACGGGCATTTTGAATCCCTTGTCGTCATGCCATTTGGACTTTGCAATGCCCCATGGTTTTGAGCCGTCTAAGAGAAAACCAACTATATATTAAACTGGAAAAGTGTGAATTTGAAAAGACAGAGAATCAGTTTTGGGGTATATCATTTCTGCCCCAGTAAGATCCAAGCTATTTTAGACTGGCCTTCTCCCAAGAATGTCAAGGAGGTCCAAAGATTTGTTGGCTTTGCAAATTTCTACCGCAAGTTTATTAGGAATTTCTCCAAAGTTATTAGTCCAATAACACAATTAACCCAGAAAGGAATTCCTTTTATATGGTCTACAAGTGCAGACAAAGCATTTACCGAATTAAAGACAATTTTTACTTCTGCTCCTATCTTAGTTCATCCTAATCCAGACTTCCCATTTATAGTTGAAGTGGATGCTTCAGATTCGGCAGTAGGAGCAGTATTGTCCCAAAGAGCTGGGGACAAACATTTGCTTCATCCTTGTGCTTTTTTCTCCTGCCTGATGTCACCTCCTGAAAGAAACTATGACATTGGAAATAAAGAATTACTGGCAATTAAGAAAGCATTCACGGAATGGAGGCATCTTCTTGAAGGAGCATCTCATGTGGTGCAGATTCTTACAGATCACGGAAATCTTGAATTTATTAGATCAGCCAAGAGACTTTCTAGTAGACAGGCTAGATGGTCTTTATTTTTTGCAAGATTTAATTTAATTATTTCCTACAGATTTTCTGGATCCCGCAATGGAAAAGCAGACGACTTATCCCAGATGTTTTCCGAAATGACGCAATATGAAACACCCGAAACCACCATCTTACCTGCTAAGAATTTTGTGGGAGCAACAATTTCCAAGGGTATACTTCAGAGGATTAAAGAAGGTTATAATGGAGATCCTTTCTTTAATCATCCCCCCCCCCAGATATAGATTTAGAGTTCAAAGACGGGGTTTGGACTCTTGATCAGTGTATTTATGATCCTGAGACTACTCAATTAGAAATTCTGCGCCTTATTCACAACTCTAGACCCGCAGGTCACATGGGAGTCAAAAAGACCAAAGAACTTTTGTCCCACTCATTCTGGTGGCCTAAATACCAGATGGATGTCAAGAAGTATGTTTCTTCCTATCAAACCTGTGCTAGGAATAAGACCCCTCGTTCCTCACCAGTGGGATTACTTCAGCCTCTTCCTATTCCATCTCGTCCTTGAGATTCTATTTCTATGGACTTTATTGTTGATCTACCATCTTCAAAAAATATGCGCACAGTTCTAGTAGTGGTAGACCGTCTTACCAAAATGGCTCATTTTATACCCACCAAGGGGGTACCCTCTGCGGAAGAGACTGCAGAATTGGTTATTCGAGAAGTTTTCCGCCTACATGGTATACCTGACAATGTAGTTTCTGACCGTGGGGTACAGTTTACCTCAAAGTTTTGGAAGAGTTTTTGAGCCACTCTAGGAATTGAAGTGAACTTATCTTCTGCTTATCATCCACAGTCTAATGGGTAAACTGAGCGTACTAACCAAACCCTTGAACAGTATTTGTGGTGTTATACAAGTTATCTCCAAGATGATTGGGTTAATTTTCTTCCTACAGTGGAATTTGCTTATAACAACTCCCACCATTCATCTACGTCTCAGAGTCCATTTTTTGCCAATATGGGTTTCCATCCTACATTCATTCCTAATCTCCCAATCTCTTCTCCAG
Source organism: Leptodactylus fallax (assembly GCA_947044405.1). Classification (NCBI taxonomy): domain Eukaryota; kingdom Metazoa; phylum Chordata; class Amphibia; order Anura; family Leptodactylidae; genus Leptodactylus; species Leptodactylus fallax. The sequence continues at coordinate 148,683 of CAMRHE010000463.1, forward strand.
TTCCTGCTGTCACTGACAGACTGTCTACCTTAAAGTAAGTTCAAGAAAGATTGACAAACACTCTGCCTGAAGCTCAGGATCACTATAAGAAAACTGCTGATAGACATCGCAAGTCTTTCCCTTCCATTGGTATAGGAGAAAAGGTACGGCTCTCTACAAAACACTCGAAGCTCAAGATACCTTCAACCAAGCTAGGTCAGAAATTTATTGGACCATTAGAAATTTTGGCTTAAATTAATCCTGTAGCGTTTCATTTAAAACTTCCAGACTCTCTGCGGATTCTCTCTGTTTTTCATTCCTCCTTTCTCAAGACTTTTGCACAAAATCCATTCTCGGGACGTAACTTGCGTCCACCTTACCCAGTTATTGTTGAAGGAGAAGAGGAATATGTTGTAGAAAATATTTTGGATTCTAAAATTTCTCAAAATCAATTACAGTACTTGATAAAGTGGCAAGGATATGGTCCTGAAGATAACTCACGGGAACCAGTACACAACATTCATGCTCCACAACTGGTAAGAGAATATCATCAGCGCTACCCAGGCAAGGAAAGCACCGTACAGAGGACACTCCTGGAGAAGGGGCAGTAATGTCAGGAACTGAGCTCTCTGGGTCTTCAACCCTTGACTTCCCGGCCATGTTCTGCAGCCTTGACCATTATGCCATTGTAGAAGCCTGTCTGGTCTTTGCTGAGCCTGGTCCTTTTCATTGGAGCGATTAGCTTATGGATCTCACCTGCTCTATGGCCAACCACAGTATAGCAATCCCTATATAACCCCACAGCTTATTCCATCCTGTGCCTGATTATTCTGGCTGTCTGCTTCCTGTTTGTCCTGAGCCTCACCATTACTCTACTGATCCTGTGTACCAAACTCTGCATACGTCTGACTATGGCTGATCTACTGCTCCTGTGTACCGAACTCTGCATACGTCTGACTATGGCTGATCTACTGCTCCTGAGGTACTATTTCTGCATTTCCTACTATTTAAGTACTTTACTGTTAGCCTCACCAATTGGACTCCAGCTCTGATAACTAGCATCGTTACAAGACCTCAGAAGTGTAGCCACAGATGTCAGAGCAAACCTGAGCAGAGAAAGTAATGAGGTCTCCTCTCACCTCTATGTCTACTCTTCTTAAGGTCTACTCATCACCTTCATGGGTCAGGTCTTCTCTCACCTCTATGTCTGCCCTTCTGAAGGTCTACTCAATACATTCCCCAGTTAGGTTCCTCCTCATCTCTATCACTATACTGCTGGAGCTCTACTAATTACCTTCACCGGTCAGGTATCCTGTGATGACAGAAGCTATATAGCATTATGTATGTATTAGTGTATGTGTTATTACTTATTCATATTAGTTATATATATCTCCTTAGTGAATGTTGTGTTATTAATCTACCTCAGTGGTTTGTGTGTACACAAGGGGGGTCAATGAATCAAATTTTATTGCTTTATGACGTTTTAGTTTAGTGACCCTGAGAGAGGAGAGACACAGCTTTCCCAGAGAAGAGTTGTTCATCCCCCACCTCAGGGAGTAAGAGGTGGGGGGCACCCTGGCAGGGAGGGGTGGCTAACACAAACTTAAGAGTCTGACACCTGATAACAGTTGTCACATCTGTGGAAGCAGCTAAGAGAGCTGGGTGTGTCCACTTCACGACAGAAGATCTTCCAAACCTGGAATCAAAGACTTGTAAGTAGTATTCTGTTTTTATCCCATTTACTTTAAAACCTGTCTGCATTTTGTATCTTTATTATCATTTCTTGTATATGGAGCACTGATCCCTTTGGGTAATACATGGTTAAATTTAAGGTTACTTTGTGCTGCTCTTTGAATCCATTACCTTTCCGAGATTTTTTTGTCTGACTGTTGGGGAGACGTTTGTATTCTCATTACTATTCCTGGTCAAGTTTCCTCTAACCTCTATGTCTACTCTTCTGGAGGTCTACTCATTACTATCCCTGGTTAGATCTCCTCTCACCTCTGTGTCTACTCATGACTATCCCTGGTTAGATCTCCTCTCACCTCTATGTCTACTCATTACTTTCCCTTGTCGGGTCTCCTCTCACCTCCTTTATGCATTGTTTGTTGGGAGATGTATCTCTCTAGTCGACTTCTCAGTGGGATTTCCACTCCATATTTTCCATGTGTTCCATCATCCACCAGGATAAAATGTGTGTGGTTGTTATCCAGACAACACAGCACTCCCTGGGATCCTTCATCCATTGGGTACAGTGCTGGAGCTCCACCCTACAAGTGAAAGAAAGGGTCTGCAAGTATAAATGATGATGTAAAAATTTCAGGAATCCCTCGGCAGGCAGCTGTGTGATGGACACAGCTTTATATCCCACCACTAAAGCAGCACTGGAGGGGATCACAGTCACTAGAGGGGACCACACAGGACAGCAGTAGAGGGCATCAGATTACTTGTGAGTACCACGGGGGGTAGTATCGAAGGGCAGCAGTGTCATCTGAAATTTCGGGGGTCCATGCAGACAAATTTTGTGCCCCACCCATCCCATGGAGATGTCAACCTGCAAGCGCCCTTTACAGGGAACAGCATTGGAGTGACCATAGTTACTAGAGAGGACCACAGATGGCAGTATAGGAGGGGACCATAGTTACTAGAGAGGACTACAGGGGGCAGTACTGAAGGAGACCTTAGGTAGTAGCTACTCATGTTCTTTCACTAGGTGATTCTCTTAGATAATGAAACCTGCAGTGGCTCCATGGTGCAGGTCAGTGTAGGCCAGTGGCTCCATGGTGCAGGTCAGTGTAGGCCAGTGGCTCCATGGTGCAGGTCAGTGTAGGCCAGTGGCTCCATGGTGCAGGTCAGTGTAGGCCAGTGGCTCCATGGTGCAGGTCAGTGTAGGCCAGTGGCTCCATGGTGCAGGTCAGTGGCTCCATGGTGTCCCCTGATCACATTTTGTAGTAATCAGTGGGTAATGTGAAACCTGAACATAATATTGTCTCTTTTTGTTACACTTTCACATTTTTGTATTGTTAGTGGCCCTAATTGCACTGAACCTCCTGACTCCTAACCTGATCCTTTCCTTGTTTTTGGCTAGTTTTTTAGTGCATTTAGAGGAAATGTCCATGTCATTTCCTATAAGTCAGCCATCAGGATGGGTAGAGAACAAGTAAATTGGAGTCTGGAGGAATTTGTGGCTTCATCTAAACATCCACCTCTGAGTGACTGCAATGCAGGGTCTCAGTGAGATCATTGCTAAGGACTTATCCTGAGGACTTTCCGCAGGCTCATATATAGATACATATTCCCTCATGCTTTATACAGAGCTCTTTGTGGTATTAGGGGGTCTCACCGCTTCACTCAATAGGTATTCTCTGTTGTGGACAATGCCCCAGGTGGCAATGCCGATGAGGACGATCTCTGATCCTTCCTGATCTCCACTGAAATCTCGTATGGCCTCTCCCACATGCTTCATGACACCAGCATGAGAACCTCCCGTGATGATCCAGGCACCTGAATGGGGAGACGTACAGAAGTCAGGTCAAGAGGACATTCTGGGGGAGCTGCAGCAATGCCCCTACTAGACTTGCCATGAAATGCCGGCAAGCCAAGGTCACTCCTCCTGCTAAGTTAGACATTGGGATGGCAGAAGTGGAGGCTGCACATGAAAATGTCATAGGCAACAATCGGGCAAACTAGGTGGAAATGTGAGAGGAGAATTAAAACCCAGAGAGTACTTAATTGAAGATCCACCAGGGATGGGAGAGGTATCTAGATACCTCTCCCATCCCTGGTGGATCTTCAATTAAGTACACACTTGAAAAAGGGGTACGAAAGACCCCGAAACGCGTCGTGTATTTCTATGAAATAAAAAGATTTGTCCAAATTATACTGATCCCGCGCAGTCCCTAAAATCCTGGTCCCCGTTTTATACTCCATTTACACCTTCCATGGTGTCACAGTGTGACAGCTGCGGCTTCCAGTTTCTCCTGGTTTGGTTCCTCATATTACTTGTGGTCACACAACCACCAAAGGTCAGGAGCCATCTGTTATCATTTGGATCATTGTGTCTTTAAAGTTACTATACTATATATTGCTCGGTGTCTCTATCTTTGCCATTTGCATTAAAACCAGAGAGTCCTGGAGCCCTCAGTGTAGACCATTACTGGCCTCATCCAATGCCCAAAATATTATACAAGATAATAGATAGATAATTTATTCCCTAAAAGCATATACAAAATAGAGACTGACCATGCAGCTGTCATGAGACCGGCTGTGGTTGGCCCAACCAGTGCAGGACTCCTCTGATGGTGGATCCTTATTGCCAGCAAAACAAGGAACATCATGGAAAGGGGAAACCACTAGATCTATGTACCTTGATGGCTGAACGAAACACTTATCACAGGGACATATTTTGGCCTTTGCTATGGGTCCCTCTCTTATTGTACTCACTGTTCCCGTTACTTGTATGAAATCAAGCACTAACAGGATAACCCTGATCTGGACGGCCTTGCTGTACTTCTATGGCCAGAAGCTCATGCTTCAGACCTTAGCCATGTGGCTGATCTCACCTGTAGTCTGTGCGGCTTTCACCAGACCTCGGCTAAACTGGTTTTTCAGTCTTGGGCTTATACTGAAGTTCTTTGCTCCTCCGGTCACCGATATTAGTAGACTGGGCATGCTGAGCCCCCATTGTTGTGTCATCAGGTCATACAAAACACTGGGATTCGTATCACATGAGGCACGCACATACTGTAAGGGAATAAAGAACAAGTCTTACATAGCAAAGGTAGAAAAATAGTATGGAAAGTGTCACCACCCATTAATATACAGCAGGGGTCACCCAAAAACAACCTAAAGCTGAGTGACCATGGTCCAGGCACATAGATGGCCAGCTGGGGGTCTATAGGAGATGAGCTTTAGAGCAGGGTCTACCTCACCTTTGCCCAATTTCTCGTGGTTCCTGTGAAAGTCATGTCCCCATGAGAATCACTTGGAAATTCTCTGACATGTGTCTGAGGGTCCCACAAGATTCCAGGTGACACTGAAGATTCTAAACCCTGGAAGTGACGTTTTCTGGTGTGACCACAGCCGCAGATGTGTCTGAGAAGAAAAATAGTGGAGAGAAATTGGAAAAGTGTCTACCTTGTCACCTGTAACCCAAAGACTTGACCGTACACATTAGACAGCTGATTGGTTTGACTGACATTGATCTAATGAGAACGGCCACCTCTGGGGTTGTGAGAGGTCTCCTCAATGTACCATCAGCCCAGAGATAAAAGGTTCTGTGTAGAAAGATCTCCAAACATGACATCTCTCAGGAGAATGAAGGCTCCCACCACCACAAAGAAGACTTACTCCTCTCCCAACGATCTGGGGACAAAGGCCACACATTCTTTTTTCTTAATATTCTTAGACACCCAGGAGTTGAGAACATCCACCTACGAATAAAGAAAATGTTAGTAAGATAGTAAAGCAGAAAACAAGAACTGACTGATAAGATGGGCTCGCCGGTCTACGAGGAGCCACTGACTGCCCAATGTCATCTCATTAGACTGGTCAGATGGGAACCAAGAACCCAAATGTTATAAAAGGAGCTGAGAACAGACCAAACATGTCCAGAGAATGGGAACTTCAGAACGAGAAGGTCAGACACAAGCTGGACATCTTGCTGACCTCGTACCCTCTTACCTGATTTCTGATGGATTTGCAGCAAAAAAGAAGCGACGCTTGTGTCTTACTGGATTCTCTTCAGAAGTGCCAAGACAAGGGAGCAAGGCCAAGAGTCTAGATAATGGAACGTGGCGGTGCCCTAAATGTATCAGATTGGACCACTAGGATGAATGTGGCGCATCTTCTGACAGCAGGTAGATCGGGATCAGACAAGTGACAGCACCTTGTGGGCGGCTTCTTCACTCTCCTTACTTATTCTACATTACAACTCATTTCATTATGTTCATGAATAATCAGTGTTTTAATCTTATGTAAAGCAGCAGAAAAAGGCGTTAGGGGCGTGTCCTCCCCTGCTGGGGCTTTAGGGGCGTGTCCTCTCCTGCTGTGGCTTCACTCTCCGCTCTTGATCATTGCCCCTAACTGGACTGCATCCAACTACTTTCAAGCTCTTGAACCCCAGGACAGCCCTAGTAATTTCAAAAGAGGTTAATTGTTATGGTGCAAGAGAAGAAGGAAGAATGTGCTGCCCCCTGACTGACAGTCACAGTGTCACTGTCAGAGGTGACATCATCCTGCTGTGACTGACATCATAAGTGATTCATCCAGTCTACAATGTCATCTGCTTCCTCCATAATATGTATATGGGAAACCACGGACAGCTGTGACCTGCTTCAACCTGCCAGGCAGCTGGTGCTAATAGTGCAGCTATTTGCTCTTACTGACAGATTACGTGGTTTGGGGATTTCTACTTCTTATTTAGTTTTTCGTTATTTAGTTCTTTTTACTTTTCATTTTTTATTTTTTGTTGTGTACAAAAAGTTATCAGCAAAAAAAGGAAATATCAACTCAAATCGCCAGTAAAGCAATGAAGAGCTGTAGACCGCTGAGCATCAAATGGAATTATGGAAAAACATCCAAAAACCATAAAGTCCAATCCAAAAACATCTGTGCACATAATATCATAGGATGAGAGAACACACAATACAACAAAGGAAAGAAGAAAGCGAGGGGCGCCGGGGCCACACAAGTCCATAAGAGACCATTAATGTAAGACAAAATAGGTTTCCCATGGGTCCCAAATAGTCCGGAACATCTCCTGTGTTATTCTAGGAAGCAGTGAGGAGTTCCGGGTTGTGGATGTCCCACATTGGTGCTAGAAGGCCATGGACAGATCACTCCTAGTATTTGGCTATCAGGGCCAAACATCCAACCATCAGGGTTTTAGACATCTTGTAGAAAAATTGCTCCAGGTATGTCCCTGACCTCCACCCAGAATCCAAGTAAAGAAAAACCTGGTAGAGCATACCTGTGGCCGTGCAACACCCAGCACTCAGGGGTAACACTGGAATTCATGGTGTGAAGTAGAGATGCAAATTGTTTAGTAAAAAAACAAACAAGTGGAGATTTGTCAGACAAACTAAAATGGCCGCTGCATTATATTGTGGGGTCTCTTTAGATCCCAGAGTATAATAGGAACATTCATACTCACCTTCCTGCACCTCTTTTAGGCCTCCTCATGGCTTAGGGCTCTCACCTTATGACGTCACCAGCCTGGGCTCAGCGCTGAGGCCTGTGACTGACTGAAGTTGGTAGGCAGAGGAATGCTATAGTATAGACAAACCTCACAATTTATGGGCCGAACCAGAAATGCAATTATTATCAGACCCCAGAGTATAAGAATTGGAGCCCCAGGAGAGGTGAGTAAAGTATAAAAACTCAGATTACCCTCTCCAGGACTCTACCATGGCCTATGCTATACATTCCTGGCTGTTCCCATTGTCCTCTGGCCTTCCCTGTGATGTCAGCGGCCCTGAAGCTTGTGATTGGGCCTCATTGCTCATATGGGGAACAGCGACATCTTGATACATTGAGGAAAGCGATGCAGGGTCCCTGACATCACCGGAAGTATGGAAGACAAAGGGAACACCCAGGAATGAAGGCTAAGCACAGCCCCAGTAAAGGTTAGAGCTTTATTATTCTGCACCTCCCTGACTACTATAATCTGGAGGCTAATAATGATTTGTGGGAGTTGAACCCCAAATTTATGGAAAATTTATACTGAGCCCTCTGTTATTAACCGGTTTGCTCATTTCTAAATGCTATCAGCACAAAGAGGAGGATTTATACTGAAAAGTAAAGTAATGAGTAAAAAAATCAGCACAGCAGGTGGTGTGGCACGCTGTCAGCACCAGGGCATACATGGAGAACAGCATGGCGGCGGGTGGTGTGGCACGCTGTCAGCACCAGGGCATACATGGAGAACAGCATGGCGGCGGGTGGTGTGGCACGCTGTCAGCACCAGGGCATACATGGAGAACAGCATGGCGGCGGGTGGTGTGGCACGCTGTCAGCACCAGGGCATACATGGAGAACAGCATGGCGGCGGGCGGTGTGGCACGCTGTCAGCACCAGGGCATACATGGAGAACAGCATGGCGGCAGGTGGTGTGACACGCTGTCAGCACCAGGGCATACATGGAGAACAGCATGGCGGCGGGTGGTGTGGCACGCTGTCAGCACCAGGGCATACATGGAGAACAGCATGGCGGCAGGTGGTGTGACACGCTGTCAGCACCAGGGCATACATGGAGAACAGCATGGCGGCAGGTGGTGTGACACGCTGTCAGCACCAGGGCATACATGGAGAACAGCATGGCGGCAGGTGGTGTGACACGCTGTCAGCACCAGGGCATACATGGAGAACAGCATGGCGGCAGGTGGTGTGACACGCTGTCAGCACCAGGGCATACATGGAGAACAGCATGGCGGCAGGTGGTGTGGCACGCTGTCAGCACCAGGATATACATGGAGAACAACATGTCGGTGGGTGGTGTAGCACGCTGTCAGCACCAGGGCATACATGGAGAACAGCATGGCGGTGGGTGGTGTGGCACACTGTCAGCACCAGGATATACATGGAGAACAGCATGGCGGCGGGCGGTGTGGCACGCTGTCAGCACCAGGGCATACATGGAGAACAGCATGGCGGCGGGTGGTGTGGCACCCTGTCAGCACCAGGGCATACATGGAGAACAACATGGTGGCGGGTGGTGTAGCACGCTGTCAGCACCAGGGCATACATGGAGTACAGCATGGTGGTGGGTGGTGTGGCACGCTGTCAGCACCAGGATATACATGGAGAACAGTATGGCGGCAAGTTTCTGGCACGCTGTCAGCACCAGGGCATACATGGAGGATAGTATGGCTGCTGATGGTGTGGCACACTGTCAGCACCAGGGCATACATGGAGAACAGCATGGCGGCAGGTGGTGTGGCACGCTGTCAGCACCAGGGCATATATGGAGAACAGCATGGCGGCCGGTGGTGTGGTACACTGTCAGCACTGGGGCATACATGGAGAAAGACATGATGGTGGGCGGTGTGGCACGCTGTCAGCATCAGGGCATATATGGAGAACAGCATGGCGGTGGGTGGTGTGGCACGCTGTCAGCACCAGGGCATACATGGAGAACAGCATGACGGCGGGTGGTGTGGCACACTGTCAGCACCAGGGCATACATGGCGAACAGCATGGCGGCGGGCGGTGTGGCACACTGTCAGCACCAGGGCATACATGGAGAACAGCATGACGGCGGGTGGTGTGGCACACTGTCAGCACCAGGGCATACATAGAGAACAGCATGGCGGCGGGTGGTGTGGCACACTGTCAGCACCAGCACCAGGGCACACATGGAGAACAGTATGGCGGCAGGTTTCTGGCATGTTGTCAGCATCAGGGCATACATGGAGGATAGTATGGCTGCTGATGGTGTGGCACACTGTCAGCACCAGGGCATACATGGAGAACAGTATGGCAGTGGGTGGTGTGGCACACTGTCAGCACCAGGGCATACATGGAGAACAGTATGGTGGCGGGTGGTGTGACACACTGTCAGCACCAGGGCATACATAGAGAACAGTATGGCAGTCGGTGGTGTGGCACACTGTCAGCACCAGGGCATACATGGAGAACAGTATGGCAGTGGGTGGTGTGGCACACTGTCAGCACCAGGGCATACATAGAGAACAGTATGGTGGCGGGTGGTGTGACACACTGTCAGCACCAGGGCACACATAGAGAACAGTATGGCAGTGGGTGGTGTGGCACGCTGTCAGCACCAGGGCACACATAGAGAACAGTATGGTGGCGGGTGGTGTGACACACTGTCAGCACCAGGGCACACATAGAGAACAGTATGGCAGTGGGTGGTGTGGCACACTGTCAGCACCAGGGCATACATAGAGAACAGTATGGTGGCGGGTGGTGTGGCACACTGTCAGCACCAGGGCATACATGGAGAGCAGTATGGCAGTCGGTGGTGTGGCACACTGTCAGCACCAGGGCATACATGGAGAACAGTATGGCAGTGGGTGGTGTGGCACACTGTCAGCACCAGGGCATACATGGAGAACAGTATGGTGGCGGGTGGTGTGGCACGCTGTCAGCACCAGGGCACACATAGAGAACAGTATGGTGGCGGGTGGTGTGGCACACTGTCAGCACCAGGGCACACATAGAGAACAGTATGGCAGTGGGTGGTGTGGCACACTGTCAGCACCAGGGCATACATAGAGAACAGTATGGTGGCGGGTGGTGTGGCACACTGTCAGCACCAGGGCATACATGGAGAGCAGTATGGCAGTCGGTGGTGTGGCACACTGTCAGCACCAGGGCATACATAGAGAACAGTATGGCAGTCGGTGGTGTGGCACACTGTCAGCACCAGGGCATACATAGAGAACAGTATGGCAGTCGGTGGTGTGGCACACTGTCAGCACCAGGGCATACATGGAGAGCAGTATGGTGGCGGGTGGTGTGGCACACTGTCAGCACCAGGGCATACATAGAGAACAGTATGGCAGTCGGTGGTGTGGCACACTGTCAGCACCAGGGCATACATGGAGAGCAGTATGGTGGCGGGTGGTGTGGCACACTGTCAGCACCAGGGCACACATAGAGAACAGTATGGTGGCGGGTGGTGTGGCACACTGTCAGCACCAGGGCATACATGGAGAGCAGTATGGCAGTCAGTGGTGTGGCACACTGTCAGCACCAGGGCATACATAGAGAACAGTATGGTGGCGGGTGGTGTGGCACACTGTCAGCACCAGGGCATACATGGAGAGCAGTATGGCAGTCGGTGGTGTGGCACACTGTCAGCACCAGGGCATACATGGAGAGCAGTATGGCAGTCGGTGGTGTGGCACACTGTCAGCACCAGGGCATACATGGAGAGCAGTATGGCAGTCGGTGGTGTGGCACACTGTCAGCACCAGGGCATACATGGAGCACTACACAGCGGCGGTTATGTAGGGCAGCACTGTATACTGTATATATTAAGTTGTGACAGGAAATGTAGAGTTTGTTTAACAGTTAACATTATCCACCACCTAGAGACAGACATCCTGTAAATTCACTTGGAGACAAACTGATTGCTTGTGTGCAAAAATAGTGAATTTCTGATTGCTGTGATGGGCCATACTGACAGTCTCCTCTCACTGTAATCTCTACAGTATGGCAGCGTTCATGGTCGGGCTTTATATAATAGCTGGGACTTCCCACCTATAATCCCTCATGATTGGCTAAAGACTACCTGCAAGGCATTATGGGAAGGACAGCCACCTGAGGTCACGTGATCCTTCTCTGGCTTGTTCTTATCTGTAAAATGGCAAATGGCAATTTCACCTGTTTGTCCAAAATGAATAACAAAACTTTCAGATTCGCTAGATCAAATTTATTTCATACTGATTCAATCATCTTGTTCGTAGTCTGACCCCTGACTGCTGCCTGGTCTGAGGGTGCCGACCCCTGACTGCTGCCTGGCCTGAGGGTGCCGACCCCTGACTGCTGCCTGGCCTGAGGGTGCCGACCCCTGACTGCTGCCTGGCCTGAGGGTGCCGACCCCTGACTGCTGCCTGGCCTGAGGGTGCCGACCCCTGACTGCTGCCTGGCCTGAGGGTGCCGACCCCTGACTGCTGCCTGGTCTGAGGGTGCCGACCCCTGACTGCTGCCTGGTCTGAGGGTGCCGACCCCTGACTGCTGCCTGGTCTGAGGGTGCCGACCCCTGACTGCTGCCTGGTCTGAGGGTGCCGACCCCTGACTGCTGCCTGCTCTGAGGGTGCCGACCCCTGACTGCTGCCTGGCCTGAGGGTGCCGACCCCTGACTGCTGCCTGGCCTGAGGGTGCCGACCCCTGACTGCTGCCTGGCCTGAGGGTGTCGACCCCTGACTGCTGCCTGGCCTGAGGGTGCCGACCCCTGACTGCTGGCTGGTCTGAGGGTGCCGACCCCTGACTGCTGCCTGGTCTGAGGGTGCCGACCCCTGACTGCTGCCTGGCCTGAGGGTGCCGACCCCTGACTGCTGCCTGGTCTGAGGGTGCCGACCCCTGACTGCTGCCTGGTCTGAGGGTGCCGACCCCTGACTGCTGCCTGGTCTGAGGGTGCCGACCCCTGACTGCTGTCTGCTCTGAGGGTGCCGACCCCTGACTGCTGCCTGCTCTGAGGGTGCCGACTCCTGACTGCTGCCTGCTCTGAGGGTGCCGACCCCTGACTGCTGCCTGGCCTGAGGGTGCCGACTCCTGACTGCTGCCTGGCCTGAGGGTGTCGACCCCTGACTGCTGCCTGGCCTGAGGGTGCCGACTCCTGACTGCTGGCTGACCTGAGGGTGCCGACCCCTGACTGCTGGCTGACCTGAGGGTGCCGACCCCTGACTGCTGCCTGGTCTGAGGGTGCCGACTCCTGACTGCTGCCTGGTCTGAGGGTGCCGACCCCTGACTGCTGCCTGGCCTGAGGGTGCCGACCCCTGACTGCTGCCTGCTCTGAGGGTGCCGACCCCTGACTGCTGCCTGCTCTGAGGGTGCCGACCCCTGACTGCTGCCTGCTCTGAGGGTGCCGACCCCTGACTGCTGCCTGGCCTGAGGGTGCCGACCCCTGACTGCTGCCTGGCCTGAGGGTGCCGACCCCTGACTGCTGCCTGCTCTGAGGGTGCCGACTCCTGACTGCTGCCTGGTCTGAGGGTGCCGACCCCTGACTGCTGCCTGGCCTGAGGGTGCCGACCCCTGACTGCTGCCTGGCCTGAGGGTGTCGACCCCTGACTGCTGCCTGACCTGAGGGTGCCGACTCCTGACTGCTGGCTGACCTGAGGGTGCCGACTCCTGACTGCTGGCTGACCTGAGGGTGCCGACCCCTGACTGCTGCCTGGCCTGAGGGTGCCGACCCCTGACTGCTGCCTGGCCTGAGGGTGCCGACCCCTGACTGCTGCCTGCTCTGAGGGTGCCGACCCCTGACTGCTGCCTGCTCTGAGGGTGCCGACTCCTGACTGCTGCCTGCTCTGAGGGTGCCGACCCCTGACTGCTGCCTGGCCTGAGGGTGCCGACCCCTGACTGCTGCCTGGCCTGAGGGTGTCGACCCCTGACTGCTGCCTGGCCTGAGGGTGCCGACTCCTGACTGCTGGCTGACCTGAGGGTGCCGACCCCTGACTGCTGCCTGCTCTGAGGGTGCCGACTCCTGACTGCTGCCTGGTCTGAGGGTGCCGACCCCTGACTGCTGGCTGACCTGAGGGTGCCGACCCCTGACTGCTGCCTGGTCTGAGGGTGCCGACCCCTGACTGCTGCCTGGTCTGAGGGTGCCGACCCCTGACTGCTGCCTGGTCTGAGGGTGCCGACCCCTGACTGCTGCCTGGTCTGAGGGTGCCGACCCCTGACTGCTGCCTGGTCTGAGGGTGCTGACTCCTGACTGCTGCCTGGCCTGAGGGTGCCGACCCCTGACTGCTGCCTGGTCTGAGGGTGCCGACCCCTGACTGCTGCCTGCTCTGAGGGTGCTGACTCCTGACTGCTGCCTGGTCTGAGGGTGCTGACTCCTGACTGCTGCCTGCTCTGAGGGTGCCGACCTCTGACTGCTGCCTCCTCTGAGGGTGCCGACTCCTGACTGCTGCCTGCTCTGAGGGTGCCGACCCCTGACTGCTGCCTGGCCTGAGGGTGCCGACCCCTGACTGCTGCCTGCTCTGAGGGTGCCGACTCCTGACTGCTGCCTGGTCTGAGGGTGCCGACTCCTGACTGCTGGCTGACCTGAGGGTGCCGACCCCTGACTGCTGGCTGACCTGAGGGTGCCGACCCCTGACTGCTGCCTGGTCTGAGGGTGCCGACCCCTGACTGCTGCCTGGCCTGAGGGTGCCGACCCCTGACTGCTGCCTGGCCTGAGGGTGTCGACCCCTGACTGCTGCCTGGCCTGAGGGTGCCGACTCCTGACTGCTGCCTGGCCTGAGGGTGCCGACCCCTGACTGCTGCCTGGTCTGAGGGTGCCGACCCCTGACTACTGCCTGGTCTGAGGGTGCCGACTCGTGACTGCTGCCTGCTCTGAGGGTAAATAGACTTTTATATGTAATCTTTCACCTTGGATCCGTCCAGGAATTGTGGCGCGGCCTTCTTCTTCTTCTTGATATCTCCTGTGCCAGGACGATGCAGAGACCGTAGACTATTCCTGTGGTGTAGCACAGTCCCATCCAACTGGTCAGGGCTTTGGATTTTACCCTTTGTGTTCCCCATAATCTTAAAGGTTAATAATAGGAGGAAACTACAACATAAAGAGAAGACACAAGATTATAATAATAGACAGGATGTCGAGTTGACAATAACCAGACTGTAATAGACGAAACAAGACACAGAGGTGACCGATCTAAAGATCAGACTATAATAGACGATACAAGACACAGAGGTGACCCGTCTAATGATCAGACTATAATAGACAATACAAGACACAGAGGTGACCCATCTAATGATCAGACTATAATAGACGATACAAGACACAGAGGTGACCCGTCTAATGATCAGACTATAATAGACGATACAAGACACAGAGGTGACCCATCTAATGATCAGACTATAATAGACGATACAAGACACAAAGGTGACCCGTCTAATGATCAGACTATAATAGACGATACAAGACACAGAGGTGATCGATCTAATGATCAGACTATAATAGACGATACAAGACACAGAGGTGACTGATCTAATGATCAGACTATAATAGACGATACAAGACACAGAGGTGACTGATCTAAAGATCAGACTATAATAGACGATACAAAAGACAGAGGTGACCCATCTAATGATCAGACTATAATAGACGATACAAGACACAGAGGTGATCGATCTAATGATCAGACTATAATAGACGATACAAGACACAAAGGTGACCCGTCTAATGATCAGACTATAATAGACGATACAAGACACAGAGGTGACCCATCTAATGATCAGACTATAATAGACGATACAAAAGACAGAGGTGACCCATCTAAAGATCAGACTATAATAGACGATACAAGACACAGAGGTGACTGATCTAAAGATCAGACTATAATAGACGATACAAGACACAGACGTGACCCATCTTATGATCAGACTATAGTAGACGATACAAGACACAGACGTGACCCATCTAATGATCAGACTATAATAGACGATACAAAACACAGAGGTGACCCGTCTAATGATCAGACTATAATAGACGATACAAGACACAGAGGTGACTGATCTAAAGATCAGACTATAATAGACGATACAAGACACAGATGTGATCTGTCTAATGATCAGACTATAATAGACGATACAAGACACAGACGTGACCCGTCTAATGATCAGACTATAATAGACGATACAAGACACAGAGGTGACTGATCTAAAGATCAGACTATAATAGATGATACAAGACACAGAGGTGATCGATCTAATGATCAAACTATAATAGACGATACAAGTCACAGAGGTGACTGATCTAATGATCAGACTATAATAGACGATACAAGTCACAGAGGTGATCGATATAAATTAGGAGAATACAAAGCAAGGCCAATATCAAGGATTCTTCTGAGCTGCTGTATCTAATCTTATTATGTATCATTATGTCTACTGAGCTGCTGTATCTAATCTTATCATGTATCATTCTGTCTGCTGAGATGTTGTATCTAATCCCATCATGTGTGATACATTATCAGAGACCTCCACACTTAGGAGGTCTCAGTTGTACTCACTTGTACTCTCGTGGTCCAGGTCTTGGTGTCGCCTCCCACAGGTCTCAGGTATCTGTGTTGTCAGGTGTCAGGGCTGTTGTACTTGGTGTCACTGTGATAACTGAAGCTTTCCTTCTATTCATCAGTAACTAAGGAGTCAAGTTACTGGAAGGAACAAAAGCCCCTCCAGGCGACACCTCAATACCCTCATACATCACTGAGCACGGTGCCTGACAACCGCTCCTGACAAAGCCTGTACATAGACTGTACCTTTACTGACCAGATGGACGGCCCCTCACCTGCCATCACTAAAGAGACAGCCACTCACCTGCCATCACTAAAGAGACAGCCCCCCACCTGCCATCACTAAAGAGACAGCCACTCACCTGCCATCACTAAAGAGACAGCCCCCTTCCTGCTATCACTAAAGAGACAGACCCCCACCTTTCATCACTAAAGAGACAGCCACTCAGCTGCCATCACTAAAGAGACAGCCCCCCACCTGCCATCACTAAAGAGACAGCCCCCTTCCTGCTATCACTAAAGAGACAGACCCCCACCTTTCATCACTAAAGAGACAGCCACTCACCTGCCATCACTAAAGAGACAGCCACTCACCTGCCATCACTAAAGAGACAGCCCCTCACCTGCCATCACTAAAGAGACAGCCCCTCACCTGCCATCACTAAAGAGACAGCCCCCCACCTGCCATCACTAAAGAGACAGCCCCCCACCTGCCATCACTAAAGAGACAGCCACTCACCTGCCATCACGAAAGAGACAGCCCCCCACCTGCCATCACTAAAGAGACAGCCCCTCACCTGCCATCACTAAAGAGACAGCCCCCCACCTGCCATCACTAAAGAGACAGCCATTCACCTGCCATCACGAAAGAGACAGCCCCCCACCTGCCATCACTAAAGAGACAGACCCTTGTGGCATCCCAGAGCTGGCTATGGCTGGGCTGATCTCTGTGCATTGTATTATTTCCTGTTGCTTCATAGCCTGTGTGACATAGCAGGGGGTCCTGAGTCTCACACAACACAGCGCCACCTAGTGAGCCTCACACATGCATTACACCTCCCATAGGATTGAATAGTAACCAAATGTCCAATGGGAGGACATCGCCTGGGAAAAGGGGAGGAGTCAGCTGATCACTGGGTCCCCATGGTAACACCCCTGCAGGAAGGTCCTGCGTGTGAGGAGTTAGAAGTGTGGAGTGTTAGGAGGAGGAGGTGAGGAGATAAGTGTGATGTCCTGTGAAGAAAGCAGTGAGTTTAGTGCAGGAATCTCAAGTCCTAGACAGGCCCAGGAAGGTTGGAGAGCTGACATACTCCAGCTATTCAGAAGATCCTGTCCCCTGTCTGCCTAGCCATCGCCCTGAAGGAAGTCAAGCATCATTATCTTGTCAGCATGAGACTGTGGAGAGAACATTCTGGAACACGTGCTCCATAGCAAGTATCACAGGATCCAGGGGCCAAGGCCAGACCTGTGGAATATCCTGCCACCCTGACTATTGCACCCCGAAACTCTGAGCTATCAGGACCACATAACGTGAGTGGGGAATATTATGTACTAGTATCATGGTGGGCATCCTCCTATGAGCCAAATAGGAGCCCAGACGCACCTCAGGGCTGTAACACTGAAGTATAAGGGGCTAGGAACACCTTTCATCAAGTCTACCCTGCACCCCAGGACTTTGCTGTGTCACCAGGCGTACCCCGTTGTTTTGTATTGAGTAAACTGTTTAAGCATTTGTGCCTCCACACCCATGGAAGTAAAAGTTCAACTTTACAACCGTTTCTGTGTCTGACTCTGCACCGACAACATCAGGGCGCCCCAAACACCACCAGTCGGCACAGTATAGGGGAAGCGCCCCGGGGGAACAATCACCACCAACATTTGTGCAGCCCCCTCATCACCGGTACCAGTGGTGGTAACGTGGGACAGCACCAGCGCTGCGCCCTCGTGCCCAGAGACCGTGACAAGTCTGCGCTGTTTGCACCCCGCAATCCCAACTGCAGCGTTACCTTCCATCTGGTCACCGCAAGAAAAACTGGCGTCACGAACAGGATACGGGTGTGTGCCATTTTGAGAAAGTCGCCACGAAAAGTGCGCCAAATTGTCTCCAGAGCATCGGTCTTTATTGTGGACTTTGCTAAGATCAAGTTTATTCCCTGAGAGTGCTTGCCACAAAGAGGGGGAGCCCTATACCCCTGAAGCAAGCCCTAAAGACTGTCCTCTCAGTGTGTTACAGCCCTGGAAGAGTTAAAACGCCCAAGACTTGTTTGCTGCGCCACATCGCTGTGTAAGAACGCCCACAAAGGGTTAACTGTACCTTGCAAAAGTGCGGGAGATTTTTAGCACTGCCCATGAGGCCAGGAGACCCATCTGCCGCCATCTTAGGAGAGCCCAGAATGCTGAGCGCAATGCTCCAGCGCACCCATACAAGAAAGTGAAAGGCGAACGTGCCAGTGCCATTTCTGACTCTCCGGTGCCGCATCACCGTCCCTGCTGTGCACCGCTGATCTCTGGTCCACGCTGCAGTTGCTGTCAGTGAGTACTGTGCCTCCCTGTCCTTGTCTTCAGTCCTCCCAGCGAGTGTTTTCCGTGTACCGTGTCCGTGGGGAGTGCCACCATTAAAGAGGGGGAGCACACCGTCAGCCTGCATCACAGTGACTCTGTTAATAGCTACAGCATTCCAAGTTGTAGTCTCCATTCCCTGCCAGCAAGCAGTTGAGTTTCTTAAAGAGACGGCGACCTAATTTCAGTCATACCTGCAAACAACATGACTGAGCAAAGTGACATTGTGCCATCTATTTCTAGTGATCCAGCAGTGCCCATGGCGAGCAGCCTACCATTCTCCATGCCATTTTACCCTGGCTCACCATGGCTGCCGCGCTACAAAGGGGAGGCGCATACCCTCAGGGACTTTCGTGAGAAGATGCTGTCTCTCTTCCAGTTCTATCCTCTGAATACAGAACAGCAGATACAGATCCTGCTGGGCCAGCTTGAGGGTGCTGCAGCTAGGGAGGTCAAATCCTGGCCTGCCTCTGACAAAAGAACCCCTGGGCAAATTCTGGACAAACTCCAGGTGAACTTTGACGTGCGATCTGTCTCCGAGGTAAAGATGCGCTTCTTTTCCAGACGACAACTACCTGGTGAGACCCTGCGGGACTATGCTTTATCCCTCCAAGAGGCATTCAGAGCTGTGGTGCAAGTGGATCCACGTGAAAATGTGGACTCTGATAAAATCTTGCTTGACCGCTTCATAGAAGGGGCGGGTACCACATTGCTCCAGAGTCAGTTGCGAATGCTTGCTGCACAACATCCCAGCATCACGTTTGCTGACTTCAAGGCCCTTGCCATCCAGGTCTTGGGACAGGAGCAGCCCCAGCCGAGCCCAGTCATCTGTGCTCCCTCACCTGGACCCTCAACAAGCATTGCTCCAGTTGTCCTGCCACTACCTCTGGGTACCTCACCTGCTGCCCAAACTGCGCAGACTACACCAGCAGACTCCAGAGATGACCTCCTGGCCCGAGTGGATCATCTGACCCGTGCCATGGAACAGATCACCGTCCGTCTAGATCGTCTGACCCAGCTGTCTTCATCGTCCAGTGATCCTTTGCGAAGTCTCAACATCTCACCTGAGTCGCCACCCAGACGTCCGTCTTCAGTGAAACCTCCGCAGAGTGAGAGGCCATACTGTACCTATTGCCATAGATATGGACACACCAGGCCTCAGTGTTTTCAGTTAAACGGGCCACCCCCGAGGCAGCGGGCCGCCCCTTGGGAGGAAAGAAGAAGGGCCCAGGTGAATCTTCAGTGCCATTGTCACGCTTCGTCTCAGCCTGCCCACACATCACAATCCGGGTGAACGGCGTCCCTCTGACAGCGTTGGTGGACACTGGATCTCAGGTAACAACCCTGCGCAAGCAGGTGTTCCTTGAACATTGGGACTTAGATGTGTTGAATAGAACACCTGACACATGGATAAATCTGTGTGCCAGCAATGGACAGCCCATACCACAGCAGGGTTATTGGGAACCCACTATCCAGATTGGGGACTTGAAACTGCCTAGACAGGGTGTAATTGTCACTGATGTAGAGGATGATAGGTTTGCAGTTGTAATATTAGGCATGAATGTTTTACGCCATTGCTTTGCAGAAGTGTTGGATGCCTTGCATGCCTCTCTCCTTACAGCTTCTCCCAGTGACCAGCAGACCATTCAGCGGGCCATTCGTGTACTCAATGCTCAGCACAAGTTCGCCAACAAACAAGGTGAAATTGGTCGAGTCCGGATCCAAGATACCCGTCCAGTAACCCTACAGCCTGGAACAGAAACTATGGTGTGGTGCCGTGCCCGTCCGGGCATAGAAAATCAGGACTACGAGGCCTTGCTACAACCCATACAGGTAGATGGCCAACCACTTGTCATGGCTGCCCGCAGCCTTGTCACAGTTTCCAATGGACGTGTTCCTGTCCGCTTAGTCAACTTGGGCGATGCTCCCGTGAACCTCCACAAGTTCCACTCTGTGGCCCTGCTACACCGGTTAGCACCAGAAGACATTCTCTCTGGTGATTCTACTGCCACACAGCGTTCCACCCAAGCTGCT
Organism: Leptodactylus fallax; assembly: GCA_947044405.1. Classification (NCBI taxonomy): domain Eukaryota; kingdom Metazoa; phylum Chordata; class Amphibia; order Anura; family Leptodactylidae; genus Leptodactylus; species Leptodactylus fallax. The sequence continues at coordinate 168,953 of CAMRHE010000463.1, forward strand.
GAGAACATTCAAAATGGAGCCACGAAGTCCTGGTGGGATGAATTGAACGTGGGAGACGCCAATACCCCTATAGAGCACATCAATGGGGTTCGCAATGTGGCCAAGCGTTACCAACAGGCATTCAGCAAACACCCATTGGACTTTGGTAAGACCACGACCATACAACATCGCATTCTGACTGGCGACCACCATCCAATCAAGGAGCGTCACCGTCCAATACCACCCGCGATGTACCAACCGGTGAAAAAGTTGATCCAAGAGATGCGAGATGCTGATGTCATCCGGGAGAGTAACAGTCCCTGGGCAGCCCTGCTAGTCCTTGTCAAGAAGAAAGACGGAACCCTACGATTTTGTGTGGACTATCGTAAACTCAACAACGTCACGCACAAAGACACATACCCATTGCCGCGGATTGAGGAATCTCTAACGGCTTTGGGATCAGCTACCTGTTTCTCGACCCTGGACTTAACCAGTGGATACTGGCAAGTCCCTATGGCGCCTGAAGATCGTGAAAAGACTGCGTTTACGACCCCGATGGGACTCTTTGAATTCAATAGTATGCCATTTGGGCTATGTAATGCCCCAGCCACATTCCAAAGGCTTATGGAGAGGTGCCTCGGCCATGAGAATTTCCAGAGTGTGCTACTGTACCTGGACGATGTTATTGTATTCTCCCGGACATACCAAGAACACCTTCGTCACCTGTCCGAGGTATTCAAGGTACTTATACAGCACGGCCTAAAGTTGAAGCCCTCCAAGTGCTACCTGTTGAAACCCCAAGTTCACTACCTTGGGCATGTCGTGAGCGCACAAGGCGTCCAACCTGATCCTGAAAAGATCACTGCAGTCCAGAACTGGCGAAGACCAACTACCGTCAAAGAAGTCCGAAGCTTCCTTGGATTCGCAGGTTACTACCGGCGTTTCATACCACACTTCGCCCAAGTAGCCGAGCCTCTGAACGAGTTGTTGCGCGGTTGTCCCAGAGAAAACTACAACCGAAAGCTTCCGGTAGACTGGACAGCGCGTCAAGAGGAAGCCTTTCAAGCGCTTAAAGCACTTCTGACGCAACCACCAATTCTAGCCTATCCCGACTACAGTCAGCCATTCCGCTTGTACACAGATGCAAGTCACCAAGGTTTGGGTGCAGTGTTGTCCCAGGTTCAGGACAACAAAGAGCGAGTCATCGCCTACGCCAGCAGGAGTCTGAGAGGCGCGGAGAAGAACGACCAGAACTATAGTTCTTTCAAACTCGAACTTCTGGCGCTTGTCTGGGCCGTGACAGAGAAGTTTAAAGACTACCTGGCTGCCACAGCCTTTACCGTGTACACAGATAACAATCCGTTGGCGCATCTGGACACTGCTCGACTGGGAGCCCTTGAACAACGGTGGGCCTCAAGACTCGCGAATTACAAGTTCTCTGTCAAGTATCGCAGTGGCAAGTCCAACGCTAACGCTGATGCACTCTCAAGGTTGCCTGTGGGAGAAGAACCACCCCGAGAAGACATTTGGGAAGAGGTGGAGATGCCACCATTCTACAACAAGTTTGCCCAACAGGTTGCTATTGGTGTCCCTGTAGAAGGAGAATCTCTGGCGAAAACAGCTGCCGAATCCCTCCAGGAGCCATCTCTGTGGAAAACGTTCCAAGAAGAGAGCAGAGTTTTAGGAGAATTGTCAGATTTCCTGCTTACAGGAAGAATACCAACCCGTGTAAAGAGAGGTCTTCATGACGTGGAATTAAAACGCCTTTGGCGACAGAGGAAGCGCCTGTTTGTCCAACGAGGCCTTCTACATAGAAACACTCTTGACCCTGTCACAGGTGAAAGGCTTCATCAGATCCTCGTACCAAGAAGAGACGCACAGATGATACTTGAGGCATATCATGACAGATCTGGTCACTTCGGGGTACAAAAGACCGAAGCTACCATCCGTCGTCGCTTCTATTGGGTTGGGATGAGGAGTGACATTGAGAGTTGGTGCCGAGAGTGTCCCGCCTGTAGTATCACCAAGGAAGGTCGAAGAGATCAGAAGGCCCCTCTACATCCAATTAAGACTCAAAAGCCGTGTGAAATTGTTGCTCTGGACCATGTGAAATTGGGTCCCACACGTTCCCGGCTACAGCTACGCTCTGACAATGGTGGATCATTACTCCAAGTTCCTTGTCATCGTGCCTGTCAGAGATCTTACAGCAAGAACTACGGCTGAGACCTTCTACGCAGAGTTTGTCCGCCATTACGGTTGTCCTGAGCGTATCCTCACCGACCGTGGATCGGCGTTTGAATCCCAATTGTTCCGTGAGCTGTGTCAGTTCCAAGACTGCAAGAAGTTGCGAACCACAGCGTATCACCCTCAAGGGAATGGTATGTGCGAGAAGGCAAATCAAGTGATCATCGGCATGCTAAGAACAGCCGCAGTTACACCTGGTGTTGAGTGGCCTGAGCGTATCAAGGACTTGGCCTATATTTACAACAACACACCCCAAACATCTACGGGATACGCACCATTTTATCTAATGTTTGGAAGACAAGGTCAACTTCCTTCAGACTTAACCCTTGGTGTGAAGGTCCCTGACACCATCAATCCACTACCCATAACAGACTGGGTTGTTGAACACCGCCGACGTATGGAGGAAGCTAAAGAGATAGTTGAAACGCGCATGGATGAGGTTCGTAGGAGACAACAGGAGGATTACAACCATCACGCCCATGCAGCGCCCCTGAAAGTTGGCGACCGTGTATGGTTAAGGAATAACCATCGGAATGGGAAATTGGATCCATTCTGGGAGAAAGAACCATACAGTGTCATCTCCATACCATATCCTGAATCCGACGTGTATGAGATCTCTAAACCTGGGAGACAGCCCCAAGTAGTACACCGAAACCGTCTGAAGCTGTGCCTTAAAGAAGGACTACCCACAGAGGTGCCCCCAGCTGAGACAACGAGTACAGAGATCTTGTCACCTTCTGAAGTGAAAGAGAGACCCCCAACGTTAACTGAGCTTATGTGGGCGCCTAAACTACTACCATTTAGCTGCTATCCACCAATTGCTCTAGTGCAAGAGAACCCTTCGACAGATGATTTAATTGATTTCAGTGACTCTGTTCCTGATTCAAATCTCGTTCCACTTAGGCGTTCTGAGCGTACCACAAAAGGCATACCTCCAACACGCTATAGTGATGCCATGGCTGTCCTTGGGTAAAAGAGGTTAACTGTCTCTGCTTCTGTATATATGTTATTCCTGCTCTGATTACATTAATGTTTTTCCTGTGTGTATATACAGTATATATATAATATCTTGCCATGTAATCTAGTATTTACATTTATATGCAACAATCCAAGCCATAGTGCCTGGCTCACCGAGCCAAGGAAGTTCTGTTACCCCATTGCGGTATGGACATTCGTGCTAGAGTGCCTACTCTTCCTTACAGAAAGGACTGTTTATTGTTTCTCAGAGAGACTCTCATGATAATGGACACTCACAAAATTTGTGCCAGAGAGCCTCTGGACCCATTTGCACTTTATTCGTATTTATTAATGTTATGTTACATTTCTCACCTTCACCCCAGCCCGTCGCCGAGGTCGGCTCAGTGAAAGAGGGGGAGTATGTGGCATCCCAGAGCTGGCTATGGCTGGGCTGATCTCTGTGCATTGTATTATTTCCTGTTGCTTCATAGCCTGTGTGACATAGCAGGGGGTCCTGAGTCTCACACAACACAGCGCCACCTAGTGAGCCTCACACATGCATTACACCTCCCATAGGATTGAATAGTAACCAAATGTCCAATGGGAGGACATCGCCTGGGAAAAGGGGAGGAGTCAGCTGATCACTGGGTCCCCATGGTAACACCCCTGCAGGAAGGTCCTGCGTGTGAGGAGTTAGAAGTGTGGAGTGTTAGGAGGAGGAGGTGAGGAGATAAGTGTGATGTCCTGTGAAGAAAGCAGTGAGTTTAGTGCAGGAATCTCAAGTCCTAGACAGGCCCAGGAAGGTTGGAGAGCTGACATACTCCAGCTATTCAGAAGATCCTGTCCCCTGTCTGCCTAGCCATCGCCCTGAAGGAAGTCAAGCATCATTATCTTGTCAGCATGAGACTGTGGAGAGAACATTCTGGAACACGTGCTCCATAGCAAGTATCACAGGATCCAGGGGCCAAGGCCAGACCTGTGGAATATCCTGCCACCCTGACTATTGCACCCCGAAACTCTGAGCTATCAGGACCACATAACGTGAGTGGGGAATATTATGTACTAGTATCATGGTGGGCATCCTCCTATGAGCCAAATAGGAGCCCAGACGCACCTCAGGGCTGTAACACTGAAGTATAAGGGGCTAGGAACACCTTTCATCAAGTCTACCCTGCACCCCAGGACTTTGCTGTGTCACCAGGCGTACCCCGTTGTTTTGTATTGAGTAAACTGTTTAAGCATTTGTGCCTCCACACCCATGGAAGTAAAAGTTCAACTTTACAACCGTTTCTGTGTCTGACTCTGCACCGACAACATCAGGGCGCCCCAAACACCACCAGTCGGCACAGTATAGGGGAAGCGCCCCGGGGGGAACAATCACCACCAACATTTGTGCAGCCCCCCTCATCACCGGTACCAGTGGTGGTAACGTGGGACAGCACCAGCGCTGCGCCCTCGTGCCCAGAGACCGTGACAAGTCTGCGCTGTTTGCACCCCGCAATCCCAACTGCAGCGTTACCTTCCATCTGGTCACCGCACCCTCACCTGCCATCACCAAAGAGACAGCCCCCCACCTGCCATCACTAAAGATACAGCCACTCACCTGCCATCACCAAAGAGACAGACCCCCACCTGCCATCACTAAAGAGACAGCCCCTCACCTGCCATTACTAAAGAGACAGCCCCCCACCTGCCATCACTAAAGAGACAGCCCCCCACCTGCCATCACTAAAGAGACAGCCACTCACCTGCCATCACTAAAGAGACAGCCCCCCCACCTGCCATCACTAAAGAGACAGACCCTCACCTGCCATCACTAAAGAGACAGCCCCTCACCTGTCATCACTAAAGAGACAGCCCCACCACCTGCCATCACCAGAGAGACAGCCCCTCAGCTGTCATCACCAGAGAGACAGTCCCCCACCTGTCATCACCAGAGAGACAGCCCCCCACCTGTCATCACCAGAGAGACAGCCCCCCACCTGACATCACCAGAGAGACAGCCCCCCACCTGACATCACCAGAGAGACAGCTCCCCACCTGTCATCACCAGAGAGACAGCCCCCACCTGTCATCACTAAAGAGACAGCTCACCACCTGCCATCACCAGAGAGACAGCCCCCCACCTGTCATCACCAAAGAGACAACCCCTCACCTGTCATCACCAAAGAGACAACCCCCACCTGTCATCACCAGAGAGACAGCCCCCCACCCGTCATCACCAGAGAGACAGCCCCCACCTGTCATCACCAGAGAGACAGCCTCCACCTGTCATCACCAAAGAGACAGCCCCCCACCCGTCATCACCAGAGAGACAGCCCCCCCACCCGTCATCACCAAAGAGACAGCCCCCCACCCGTCATCACCAAAGAGACAGCCCCCCCACCCGTCATCACCAAAGAGACAGCCCCCCACCGGTCATCACCAGAGAGACAGCCCCCCACCTGTCATCACCAGAGACAGCCCCCAACCGGTACTCACCTAATAGCCGGCCTCTCACCTGTGCTGTCCTAATAGCCCGCCCCTCACCTGTTCTGTCCTAATAGCCCGCCCCTCACCTGTGCTGTCCTAATAGCCCGCCCCTCACCTGTGCTGTCCTAATAGCCCGCCCCTCACCTGTGCTGTCCTAATAGCCTGCACCTCACCTGTGCTGTCCTAATAGCCCGCCCCTCACCTGTGCTGTCCTAATAGCCCGCCCCTCACCTATGCTGTCCTAATAGCCCGCACCTCACCTGTGCTGTCCTAATAGCCCGCACCTCACCTGTGCTGTCCTAATAGCCCGCACCTCACCTGTGCTGTCCTAATAGCCCGCCCCTCACCTGTGCTGTCCTAATAGCCCGCCCCTCACCTGTGCTGTCCTAATAGCCCGCCCCTCACCTGTGCTGTCCTAATAGCCCGCACCTCACCTGTGCTGTCCTAATAGCCCGCCCCTCACCTGTGCTGTCCTAATAGCCCGCCCCTCACCTGTGCTGTCCTAATAGCCCGCCCCTCACCTGTGCTGTCCTAATAGCCCGCCCCTCACCTGTGCTGTCCTAATAGCCCGCCCCTCACCTGTGCTGTCCTAATAGCCCGCCTCTCACCTGTGCTGTCCTAATAGCCCACCCCTCACCTGTGCTGTCCTAATATTAGTAATAATAGTAGTAGTAGTAGTAGAAATAAAAGTGTTAGTAGTAAAAATAGAGGTAGTAGTAATAATAATAATAATAGTAGTAATAATAATAGTGGTGGTGGTAGTAGTAGTAGTAGTAGTAATAGTGGTGGTGATGGTGGTGGTGGTAGTAGTAATAATAATAGTGGCAGTAGTAGTTGTAATAGTAGTAATAGTAATAATAATAGTGGTAGTAGTAGTAATAATAGTAGTAATAATAATAGTGGTAGTAATAGTAGTAATATTAGATATAATAGTAATAATAATAGTAGTAGGAGTAATAGTAGTAGTAGTAATAATAGTGGTAGTATTAATAATAGTAGTAATAATAGTGATAGTAGTAGTAGTATTAATAGTGGTAGTAATAGTAGTAATATTAGGAGTAATAGTAGTAGTAGTAGTAATAATAGTGGTAGTAATAGTAGTAATATTAGGAGTAATAGTAGTAGTAGTAGTAGTAGTAATAATAGTGGTAGTAGTAGTAGTAACAATAATAGTAGTAATATTAATAGTGGAAGTAATATTAGGTATAATAGTAGTATTAGGAGAAAACGTAGCAGTAGTAGTGATAGTGGTAGTAGTAATATTAGGTATAGTAGTAGCAGTAGTAGTAGTGGTAATAATAATAATAAAAATAGTAATAGTAGTAGTAGTAATAGTGGTAGTAGTAATAATATTAGGTATAGTAGTATTAGCAGTAGTAGTATTAGTAATAGTGGTAGTAGTAGTAATATTAGGTATAGTAGTAGTAGTAGTAGTAGTAGTAGTAGTAGTAGTAGTAATAGTGGTAGTAGTAATAATATTAGGTGTAGTAGTAGTAGCAGTAGTAGTAGTAATAGTGGTAGTAGTAGTAATATTAGGTATAGTAGTAGTAGTAGTAGTAATAGTGGTAGTAGTAGTAATATTAGGTGTAGTAGTAGTAGTAGTAGTAATAGTGGTAGTAGTAGTAATATTAGGTATAGTAGTAGTAGTAGTAATAGTGGTAGTAGTAATAATATTAGGTATAGTAGTAGTAGCAGTAGTAGTAGTAGTAGTAGAAATAGTGGTAGTAGTAATAATATTAGGTATAGTAGTAGTAGCAGTAGTAGTAGTAGTAGTAGTAGTAGTAGTAATAGTGGTAGTAGTAATAATATTGGGTACAGTAGTAGTAGTAGTAGTAGTAATAGTGGTAGTAGTAATAATATTAGGTATAGTAGTAGTAGCAGTAGTAGTAGTAATAGTGGTAGTAGTAGTAATATTAGGTGTAGTAGTAGTAGTAATAGTGGTAGTAGTAGTAATATTAGGTATAGTAGTAGTAGTAGTAATAGTGGTAGTAGTAATAATATTAGGTATAGTAGTAGTAGCAGTAGTAGTAGTAATAATAGTGGTAGTAGTAGTAATATTAGGTGTAGTAGTAGTAGTAGTAGTAATAGTGGTAGTAGTAATAATATTAGGTATAGTAGTAGTAGCAGTAGTAGTAGTAATAGTGGTAGTAGTAATAATATTAGGTATAGTAGTAGTAGTAGTAGTAGTAGTAGTAGTAATAGTGGTAGTAGTAATAATATTAGGTGTAGTAGTAGTAGCAGTAGTAGTAGTAATAGTGGTAGTAGTAGTAATATTAGGTATAGTAGTAGTAGTAGTAGTAATAGTGGTAGTAGTAGTAATATTAGGTGTAGTAGTAGTAGTAGTAGTAGTAGTAATAGTGGTAGTAGTAGTAATATTAGGTATAGTAGTAGTAGTAGTAATAGTGGTAGTAGTAATAATATTAGGTATAGTAGTAGTAGCAGTAGTAGTAGTAGTAGTAGAAATAGTGGTAGTAGTAATAATATTAGGTATAGTAGTAGTAGCAGTAGTAGTAGTAGTAGTAGTAGTAGTAGTAGTAGTAATAGTGGTAGTAGTAATAATATTAGGTACAGTAGTAGTAGTAGTAATAGTGGTAGTAGTAATAATATTAGGTATAGTAGTAGTAGCAGTAGTAGTAGTAATAGTGGTAGTAGTAGTAATATTAGGTGTAGTAGTAGTAGTAATAGTGGTAGTAGTAGTAATATTAGGTATAGTAGTAGTAGTAGTAATAGTGGTAGTAGTAATAATATTAGGTATAGTAGTAGTAGCAGTAGTAGTAGTAATAATAGTGGTAGTAGTAGTAATATTAGGTGTAGTAGTAGTAGTAATAGTGGTAGTAGTAATAATATTAGGTATAGTAGTAGTAGCAGTAGTAGTAGTAATAGTGGTAGTAGTAAT